>JAHRHJ020001633.1:0-20244 GCA_019776745.2 Taxus chinensis
AATCAGCTAAGAAAGAGAATAATAAGGAAACAATATTTATGGTTTGAAAAAGTTATAAAAGAACTCAGGAAGGGTATAGGAAAGTTAGAAGAATTGATGATCATGGAGGAAGAAGAAAACAATGTCATTGGATATGTGATGAGAAGGAAAGTCAAATGTCCTTTAGAGATGATTATAATAAGAAGAAAGATAATGAGAGCTTTGGAAAGAGAAAACAAGATAAAGAAGAAGAGAAAAAAATCTAAAAATTAATCACTCTTAAAGATTTTTTGGTTTGTCATTTTTCTATTTAATATTGTGTTTCACTTCTTGTGCACATGTATGAAGAAAATTGGAGATAAAATAATAGATAAGAGAAATAAGATTGAAATAAATGGATCAATAAAGTTATCCATAGAAGAATAAGAGAGTGATAAAGAAAGATTGTGGATTGAAGAGAAGTTTGATCAGCTTAAAAGTGAAGAAAATGAAGAAGATATAGTGTTTCATGAAGCTTTGGACATCATACGAAAAGATAATGACAATAAATAATGGTCAAGCAAGAAGAGTATAAGAAAAGAAAGTAGACAGGATGATGAGCTCAAGAAGCAAGGCATTGAGGATTTAAAAGAAACTTTCAAGTCTAATCAAGAAACTAAGAATGAGGATGTTGATGTACAGATGAAGGTAAAGATGATAATTATTAAGAACACAATCCAAGTAATAGATCATGGGTACAAGATGCCTAAATGGCTTAGGAAATAAATAGTGAGAGAAGAGGATATAAATATTAAGGAAGAGAATGATTATAAATTTGGATCATACTTCACAAAGACTTGAAAAATGCATAAGATGAAAAGGAAAATGTGGCAAAGGAAGAATGTGACACAAGATAGATAAGATGGAATAATGGATGAGATGAAATAAGAGGAACTTGTAGTAGTAAAGGAGGATGGATATCAGATTTGTGAAGAAAATGTGAAGGCCTCAATGCAAGAGGAGGTCAAAAGAGAATAAGATGGTATAGGGAAAAGAGGTTAGGTGAAAAGAGTGATGAAGTGCTTGTGAACAAAAGGGAAGAAATATTAGAGGAAGAATCATATGATGAATTTGATAAAGATGATGAGAAGAGGGATAATGAAAAATATGGACAATTTTTCAGTCATTTCAAAGAAGGAAAGTGAAGAAAACATGATGAGAAAATGATATAAAGAGGAGAAGAGCATCATGAACCAAGAGAAGAGTATGTTTTTATTTTTATTGTGTTTGCTTGTATAGGTACAACTGATGCAAGAATGGGGATGAAGATGATAAACATGAAATTCAATAGAGAAGGAATCTTATTCAAATAAAATGAAAGAATTAAGAACACTAAATGGGATCTAGGATGTCAAAGAGCACACAAGGACAGTGGGAGTAAATGAAGAAGAGTTAGAGAATGCAAAAATTATGAAGTTTCAACTATAAAAGTAATGTACATGGAATCTATTCTCCACCTTGGAAGTGTGATGTAGGAGCATCAAGGAAAGACGATATAAAGATGTCAAAATACCCTTCTTAACATATTTACAGAGTCAAGAGAAATGGATACAAGTCATGAAGCCATGAGAGAAGGTATTAGGATCATTCCACAGTGATAAGTGGAGTTAAAAGTTCAAAATTTCAAAAATTAACATTTCCCTCTATTTTTAAATTTGAATTACTAAAGCATTTAAAAGGTTTAATAGTGTGTTTTTAAGGAGTTAAATTGGGTCTAGTGGTTTACAAGTGTGTGAGAGTAGTCTAAGTAAGTGTAAATCAACTCCTAGGTTGTAATGAACTAGTCAAATTTTGACAAGATGATGTAAGATGGCCATGTTGGCTATGTATGAGTATGAGAGCCTTCTAAAAGTTAGTTAGGGTATGAAATGAAGGAAATAATTAGATAAAGTTTGAATTAAGATGATATGGTAGGTATCCCTTGAGGATGGGAGAATGGAAACATGAAGAAGAATGAATTTTATACCAGTTATATGAATTAATATAAGGGAAACAGGGATCCCTATCCGTCTGTCTTTTCACATATGTTGTTATTTATCCTAGGACACTAGTGCCAAAACTAGACACTATCACCAAGGTGATCCTTTCCATTCTGGGAGCTTCTGTACTCTTTGTTCTTGTTAACATTTTTGAAATTTTTGGTCGGCCTTTTTATGTTTCTTATCCTTATCCCAAGTTTATTGTTGGTAAGTCTTGTCACTAGTGTGAAAATTCAAATAAGAGATCCATATATACATAACATACACACTATTATTCTAGTTTGTGATTTGAAAATCCAATCAAAATTACATACTATCATTACTATCAAAAGAACTACATTTTTGGGTTGCATACTTTGCATATGAAGGGGATGTGTTGAATTCCATCTCACACATTTGCTTCAAAGCTAGTTATATCCCTCTATTTTTGCATCATTGGCGTGAGAACAACCTAATGACATATAACTCCCACAAAAATCAAGCACACAAATACAATAGTAAAAAATGCCAGAATAAAAATACACAAAATTCACTATGAAATAATTTGTCATACAACACAGTAGAACACATACATATCACATAATAATAAAACACTCCAACACGTCATAGTCCACAATAACATACCTTTCACACAAAAATAAGTACATCCCTCATAGAATTATCATTGAATCCATGAAAGAGAGAGTGAATACTCTCATCACAATCACTTACACATCATAACAAAACCACTCTAAGTGGCATGCACAATGGGTGTATTCAATATCAAAAGTACAATGTTGATCACATCAAAACATATATCAAATTACTCTTCCCATCTCCTCTAGCACCATCCATAATCATCACAATTATATTTTTTCCCCAAGGTTTGATAACCTATACCTCATATCTGATACAAAATATAACACCCAAAAAAAAAAGGCATACAACTACAATAGTAAAATACCAAAATTTTTTTTTACTTAGATTGTTATATACATGACACCACATGGGAATGATATGGGTAATTCAACATCACACACTTGAAATTTGTACCAACATGTACCCACACATATCACAAGGTGAGAAATGATTAGATTCACAAGGAAATACAAAACATATAACAAAGAATACCTAAGGGGCTTATATAGTGGATAATTCATCATTGCAACTACCCTTTATCCCTCCAAGAAGGGATCCTGGATATCCTTTGGTTCCTCTATAGAAAGCATATCACATCAACTTTGATAGGCCCCCTTTTCCCTACAACATAACATGCTCTTATACCTCCATTAAGACTAGCCATGAATCCCCTTGTTTCCTCAAAAACAACACACACATTTCCATTATTCCTCCCTTCAATAGCTATACCTTATTCCTCCAATAAAAAATGATGAAACCTTACCCTAAAGAGAAGACAACAAACCACATGATACATATGATGCAAATCATAACTACATTTCCCAACTACAAGGGACAACAATGATCACATTTCCACAAATGAAGAAGCATAAAAACATTACAAAATTATGGATATGATCTTCCCATGACACAACATTCTATAATTTCACATTTATTACAATCATGTTTCAAAGTTTAACTTCAGGTCTAGAAAATCTCATAATATGTGAATCTAAAATTCCTTTTATTTTCTAGACTAAAAATCCTTTACATCGTTTAACATTAAACCTAAGGTATTTTTCATTTAATCTGGATCATATAAATTAGTGAAATTACTTTATTTAAATCACTTGTTAATTGGGGTATTTACATACACACAAGGCTACTAGGTCTTATCCCTAGGATTCACTTCTAAAGTCATGCTTCTTGGTTTTATATAATATATTCATTACAAAAAAGGACTAGTGGGAGAGAAAGAGGGAATAGTCCATTGTTTATAATATTAAGATTCACATTAAGGTTTACACATCATGGATTCCATTTCTCACAAAAAAATGGTTTAAACACATTACAAGGAATATCTATATTTCTCTTTACTCATAGGACACATCTCATTGTTTAATTTTCACAAAATAAACATAAACTAAAATATTGATATGTTTGACAATTAACTGTTAGTAGTGTATTATAGTAAAGAAAACGATAAAAAAATTGGGTATGGAATTCATTCATAATTCTAACTCCCCCAGATAACTTTTAAATGGTAGTTGATGATATTTTCCACCCTAAGCCCTTATTTCTTCACATGTGCCAATACAAGAGGGTTTTTGATTAGATTTAAAATTGGTTTCCTAGGAGTACTATCTTAGGAGAATAAATTCTCCTTTCTACACACATGATTACCAATCCTAGGACGAAGCCACATACTCTAGAAAATTTTTAATCATTACTATTTCTAATGGTTGGGTTCACGACAATTTTGCTAAGCATACATGTTATGAGGATAATCCCAAAATTAGATCTTATTTCCTTAAGCTAGAAGGTGTTATCGAGTATAATGATTTGGGTTCACCTTAAGTTTTTGATTTTCTACATTATGAAGGACCACATGAGAAGGGTAGTCATATAATGGTTTTATACTAAAGTTGACAGTTTTATTTCAACATTTTCAAGATAAATAACTCAAAAAACTAAAAATTTAATCATTAATTTCACACTTAAAATGCACTATAAGATGTCAAATTCAATTTCATTTAACATATATATCCAATTTTTTTATAATACATAATTAAAAATAAAAATGACACGCATGGTTAAATGCACATTTTCCAACCACCCCTACACACTAGAAACTCATACCTATTACAAAATATCAATAATATACTTTTCAATATATCACAAAATTTTGATTGTGCCTCTAAAATTTCATTATTCCAAGTAATAGGCTAATATTAGATTATCAGTAACACTTAACTTCCTCCATGACTTAGTACCTATAATCACCACATGGTCAGCACAAATGCTGGCATGGAATCCACAAAAATATAGAATAATTAACGTGTTTTAGTTTTTCATTTACATAATCATATAAATTTACACACAACTAGAGAGGGTTAGAGACATATAATCAGTTCATCGCACTTCATTTCTTAACTAGGAGAAGAGAGAGAGAGGAGATAGAGATAAGAGAGGAAAGAAAAACACTATTTTACTAAAAGTCAAATTTCACACAACAAGCCACAAGATAGAGTTTAATAGAGTTATTTATAAGTGTCAATAAGTTTTCATGACGATTTATTGACTTGACTAGGGTCCTACGACCTTCTTTTACATTTTCCTATAAGTTGCGAAAATGTATAATTTTATCTTTGAGTTTATGAAACCATTCTAAAAAATTGTCTTCTGATGGGAAAAAGCATAATCGGTAGATTCCTACATGATCTACTATATACCAAGAATTCACCAAAGTCGACAGAACTGAGAACTTAAAAATGGGCTACAAACAGTAACTAATGTTCTTGTGCCACTGGTCATAATTGGTCT
This sequence comes from Taxus chinensis, assembly GCA_019776745.2. Classification (NCBI taxonomy): domain Eukaryota; kingdom Viridiplantae; phylum Streptophyta; class Pinopsida; order Cupressales; family Taxaceae; genus Taxus; species Taxus chinensis. Next base: position 5,418 of record JAHRHJ020001633.1, read on the forward strand.
AGTTTTACCTAATCAAACAATGAGGAGAGGCCTATAAAAACCCTTTAAAAATATAGTTATTAATGTGTTTTACCCTAAAATTAAGGTTGCAGGATATTCCCAAGCAAAATTACTAGGGTTTTGTGAAAGCAGATAAGTGTTTCTTCACTCAGAGTCTAAACAGAAATTTGAAATGAAACCTAACTATTCACTTTTAACAGGTTCATAAAAATGAAAAGTGGGGGTAACAAAGCTCCAAGAGGGGTGGCGAAAGGTGCAAAAATGGCCAATCGAGACCTTAGATCTAAGGCTTGTTGTGACTCCCAAATAGTAATGAACACTAAAAATGAATCTTGAAATCTCTTTTACGGGGTTCATAAGGTTGTTTTGTGAGTCTTTGAAAATCACAATTCACTGACCTTTAGCAAAGGATGTTAGCTAGGTTTAAAGAAAACTCAAACTTAACTAGTAAACTATAGGAGTGACAGTTATCCAGTTTGGTTACAAAGTTTCCAAAGCATCTCAGAAGGAGGGTTACAGACTATGGTTGGAAACCAAGGGTAGTTCAGATTTGCATAAGTCACGAGGTGAAGTTGAATTGTTTTTTACTTCAAGTTCATTTAAAAACTATGTTCATCTTAAATTTTCTATTCTAATTAAAAGAGGATAACACCTAGTAGTCTCAAATAAAATCTAAATTTACTATAGAAGCATCATGATTAGAGCTAAATGGAAAGCTAATATGCAATAAAATGAAATTAATCATCTAACTCTATGTCATTCCTACTAAAATGTATGATTTCCTTTAAAACTATTAACATACGAAGATCATAAGCAATCAAATATGTGTTGTTGCTTCAAGATTCTGAAATAATCTTGCTAAAATAGCTACAAGGAAACATTTAGATAATAATTTACCAAACAAGCATGAAATAAATGGATGTAAAGATGAGAAAGCTATTCCACCAGTGGAGGAAGGCTCTTAAGCATATGTTTTATATGATATTACTAGTAAAAGTATGTTGTAAGGTGTGAAGGAAGGAACTTGGTTCTTTATATAGATTTCCATTTGGGAGAATTTTGAATCCCAATGAATGTGGGATAAAGGACAAAGTATATGCAAAATTGTTAAGCTTGCTTAGAATAATTAACAAGTGATTATCAACTCATGGAAATTGGAAATGATTTAATTAATCAACTAGGATTAATTAATAGGCTAGAATAAGATTTTTAGGCTATTGGGAAGTGATTTAGGAGGAATTTGATATGATTTGAAGTATTTTAAAGAGGTATTTAGCCAATTGTTGTTGTGAAAATGTGCAATAGGGAAATTGGAAGTTTCCAAGCATGACAACTATACCCCTATGGAATTTTTTTCATTCCTAGGCACCCTAGGTCAAATCCATCAATCTGATCACCCTCTATTTGCTGTAAAAATTTTCCCCTAGGTGATTTAGTAAAGTTCCCTCATTCCACCTAGGTGATTTTAGGGATTTCTAAAAAGACACTATATTTTGGCAATATAGGGAAGGGCTATTGCTAGCCTTCCTAGGAATAGATTCAACCCCCTGGAATGGAATGGTAGGGAAACATTCAACACAGAGGTGAATAGAATACCTTAGAACATAATGGAAATGGTTTTTTAAGGTTTTGGGAAGATTTGCAAGACTTGGAGCAGTCTGAGTAAAAAATGAGGTTCACAACCCTTGGCGGTACATAAGCCTAAAACAACTACTAAGCTTCAAAAGAAGATTTTGGGAGCTCCAGATGGATTTAGAAGTAAAATAAAACATCATCAAAAAGAGTATTATTGATGCGGGAGCATAACTTGCAGAGGCCATAACTTTTGATCCGACCGTTGGATCGTCCTGAAATTTTACAGGGTGGTAGATATACATTAGTGCTATGCTGGGGACAACATTGCTTACAAGGTTGTGCTCATTTTGGCACGTTTTCGGGCTCGGATTCCGTCATCTAGTGGTCTAAAATTGACTCCGAATGTTTTTTCTGCTTTTCTCTAGGTCTTAGAACTTTAATAACTTTTGTTGTGCTTTTCAGAATAAGTCCAAATTTCGCATGATCCCTAATTTATGAATGCATATTTGGCATGCAAATTTGGGGGTCAATCCGAGTTGTTTTGCATTTTAGGGTTTTTTGGCATTTTAGGGTTTTAGAGTAGTCTTGAAATAAAAGGAGAATGGTAATGATGTAATAGATCAGTGTGAATTCCAGAATGAGAAGTAAGCTATTGTGAAACTCCTGGTTTTATTTGCAAAGGTGTTTATGTGTGTTTTTGGAGGTATTTCAACCTCTTGTAGCTGGATTCACATCAATTGGTATCAGAGCTGGATTTTGATCTTGCGGAAATAATTAAGGTAACATATTACATTTTTATGTGTAGTTTTTACCTCTGTTTTATATAACCATGGCTAGACGTAGGAGGGGAGGTTATGCCCAGATGAATAGGCATATGCAGGAGCTACAGAGACAAATTGCTGAGCTCACGGGGGAAGTTACCTGCCTTAGAAGGAGACATGCAAATGGGGATGCAAACCCAGATAGTGATATTGAAGAAGAGACTCCATTAATGAATGAAGGAGGAGATGAAGAAGAAAATGAGAGAGACGAAGAAACCTTGAATGAGAGACCATTTGAGGGGAGATTGATCAAGGCTTTAGAGGGAAAGAATGACGACATCAAGATTAATGTTCCTGATTATGGTGGAGGGTTACGACCAGAGGAGTTGATTGACTGGTTAAATCGCATGGAAAAATTCTTTGAGTGGAAAACCCTTTCAGAGGAGAAGAAGGTTAAGTTTGCATGCACTAAGTTAGCTGGACATGCATTGATCTAGTGGGATCACCTACAAAATGAAAGACAAAGGAATGGAAAGGGCAAGATCCGAAACTGGAATAAAATGGTAAAGAAGCTGAAAGAAAAGTTTCTTCCTGTAGATTATGCTCAGACACTCTTTCGAAGGTTACAAAACCTAAGGCAGAAGGATCTCAGCATTGAGGAGTATACTAATGAATTTTACAAGTTATCAATTAGGGTGGAACAGGGAGAATCTAAAGAACAAAATGCTACACGGTACATAAATGGGTTGAGTTACACCATACAAGATGAGCTAGTATGCTCCGGATCCATAGCCTAGATGATGCTTATCAACTTACATTAAAAGCAGAGGAAAAGAACAAGAGGAGTAATTTTAGAAGAGGTGTGAAGAGAGGTCCATCATCATCTCCAATGAGGGGTAGGGGTAGATTTGAATCTACAAAAGGTGAATCCTCTAATACAGAAGGGCATGAAGATTCTGGTCAAAGCCATGGTAACTACCAAAGAGGTAGGGGATTTCAGAGGGGAAGAGGTTATAATGGAGGACGGGGCTGGAATAGCCCCCAAAGGAAATATACATGTTACAGATGTGGTGAAGAGGGGCACAGAGCTTTTGAGTGTCCGCACTATCCTACACAAGATAGATGGCAAGGAGAAAAACCACGAGTAAATCTGGTTGAGGCTGAAGAGGAAGAAGAAATGGAGGTTGCTGCAGACTTGGGTGAAACCCTCATGATAAGGAGGACGATGATTGTCCCAAGGAAGGAGAAAGAACGTGATGTTGCTGGAGCTGATTCATGGCTTCGAACAAATATATTTCGAACAAGATGCACCTCTGGAGGAAAGGTATGTAAAATTATTATTGATGGTGGTAGTTGTGAAAATATGGTTTCAACTGTAATGGTTGATAAACTGAATCTGAGCTGTGACAAGCACCCATATCCCTATCGTATATCATGGTTCAAGAAAGGAAATGAAGTAACCATAGATAAAAGATGCCTTATAAATTTTTCAATTGGGAATACCTACAGGGATGAGGTGTGGTGTGATGTTATCCCAATGGATGCATGTCATATATTACTGGGTAGGCCTTGGCAATACGATAGAAAGGTTACACATGATGGAGGGAAAAATACATATACCTTTTGGAAGGATGGTGTAAAGGTGGTCTTATTACCCTTCAAGGAAGAAGAGAAGAGTGAGGGCTTGTTGGCTACAAAAGAGTTTGTTACAGAAATGGAAGAAGCTGGATGTTGTTATGCACTAATGTCAAAGAAGCTGGAGAAAGAAGGCTTTAATATACCTATTGCAGCAGAAAAGATACTAAAAGAATACAAAGATGTCATACCAGATGAGCTACCAGATGGGTTACCCCCAAAGCGAGATATTCAACACCATATTGATTTGATCCCAGGATCGGCCCTTCCAAACTAGGCAGCCTATCGGATGAGTCCAACACAGAGTGAAGAGTTGAACAGACAAGTGACAGATCTAATACAGAAAGGGTTAGTGAGAGAAAGCATGAGTCCATGTGCAACTCCAGCATTATTGACTCCCAAAAAGGATGGAGACTGGAGAATGTGTGTAGACAGTAGAGCCATAAACAAGATCACGATTAAGTATCGGTTTCCAATTCCACGATTGGATGATATGATGGATGTGCTAGCGGGAGCCTGATATTTTAGCAAGATTGACCTACGGAGTGGCTACTACCAGATCCAAATCCGTGAAGGCGATGAATGGAAAACTGCTTTTAAAACAAAAGATGGATTATACGAGTGGATGGTGATGCCATTTGGGCTATCTAATGCACCTAGTACATTCATGAGGTTGATGAACAGAGTACTCCGAGAATACAATGGTAAGTTTGTTGTTGTCTATTTTGATGATATTTTGATATTTAGTAAGACAGTGGAAGAACACTTGTTACATCTGAAATTGGTGCTAGACTTATTACGTAAAGAGAGTCTATATGCAAACTTAAAGAAGTGTAGATTCCTTCAGAAGAGTCTTGTTTTTTTGGGATTTGTCATATCAGGGGATGGAGTGAGGATGGATGAGGAAAAAGTAAAGGCAATTCTGGAATGGCCTATTCCAAGGAATGTGACAGAGGTTCGTATTTTTCATGGATTGGCAACTTTTTATAGGAAGTTCATCAGGAATTTCAGTAGCATTGTTGCCACCCATAACAGAGTGTACAAAAGGGAGGGAGTTTGTATGGACTAAGGCTAGCAACAGATAGTTTTGAATTGTTGAAGAAGAAAGTATCAGAAGCACCTGTTTTGGTATTGCCAGATTTTAGCAAGGTCTTTGAGGTTGACTGTGATGCCTCACATGTTGGGATTGGAGCTGTGTTGAGTCAAGAAGGACGACCAGTGGCATTCTTCAGTGAAAAGCTAAATGAAGTCAGGAGGAAATATTCTACTTATGATGTGGAATTTTATGCTATTGTTCAGGCACTAAGGAACTGGAGACATTACTTGGTAGCAAAGGAATTTGTACTCTTCACTGACCATGAAGCCTTGAGGTATGTAAACACACAGAAGAAACTAAATAGTAGGCATGCAAAATGGGTTTCATTTTTGCAAGAATACACTTTTGTTTTAAAGCATAAGTCAGGTAAGCAGAATCAAGTTGCTGATGCCTTGAGTAGGCGTGTAGCCCTTTTGACAACAATGGAAAATAAAGTCCTAGGGTTTGAGGCAGTTAAGGAATTGTATGAAGGTGATCCTGATTTTGGTGATGTTGTCAGAAAGCTTAAGGAGCCTACAGTAGGTAGTGATTCTTTTGATTATTTGATACAGGATGGTTATTTGTTTAGGGGGAAACAATTGTGCATCCCTGCTGGTTCAATGAGAGAAAATATTATAAGAGAATTGCATAGTGGAGGGTTGGCTGGACACTTTGGTATAAGTAAGATAATTTTTCTTGTCGTAGAAAAGTATTATTGGCCAAAGGTAAAGAGGGACATCAGTAGGGTTGTAGCAAGATGTAGAGTGTGTCAAATGGATAAGGGTCATGCACAGAATACTGGGTTGTATATGCCATTGCCTATCCCTACAGGGCCATGGGTTGATCTGAGTATGGATTTTGTGTTAGGGCTTCCTAACACACAGCGAGGGAATGATTCTATCTTTGTTGTGGTTGATAGATTCTCTAAGATGGCACATTTTATTTCTTGTAAAAAAACTAATGATGCTTCCAGAATTACAGATTTGTTTTTTTTCAGAAGTGGTTCGATTGCATGGAATTCCAAAAACGATCACTTCAGATCGGGACACGAAGTTTTTGAGTCACTTTTGGAGGACTCTGTGGAAGAAATTGGGGACACAACTACAGTTCAGTAGTGCATATCACCCCCAGACTGATGGGCAGACTGAAGTAGTGAACAGAAGCTTGGGAAATCTCCTACGTTGTATAGTTGGAGAAAAGCCAAAACAATGGGACTTAGCTTTACCTCAAGCTGAGTTTACATATAATAGCTCGATAAACAGGTCAACAGGGAGGTCTCCTTTGCAGATTGTATATGGTAGGAATCCAAAGGGGGTCCTTGATCTAATTGTTCTACCAGGTGAAGATGAAACTAGTGATGATGCAGAAGCATTTGCAGAACACATTCTACAGCTACAAGATGAAGTGAGGGAAAAGCTGAAAGTGAGTAATGCACAATATAAAACGGCTGTAGATGCCAGTAGGAGAGTAAGTGTATTTGAAGAAGGAGATATGGTGATGGTTCATCTTAGAAAAGAGAGGTTTCCAAAGGGAACATACAATAAACTCAAGTATAAGAAGATTGGGTCATGTAGGATTCTGAAGAAAATGAGTGATAATGCATGCTACAGGTGGAGTTTACTGAAAACTTGCTATCCACATTTTTTTAATGTTTTCTAATTTCTATAAGTTTCCAGGTCATGATGAAAATGTTTTGCAGAGGAGGAAGACATAAACTGGAAGAACAGATGCCGAAGGAGAAAAAGGAGAGGGTACGGCGTGCTTGTACCAAAAGACAATCACTACAGACATGGGAGCCTACACCGATATTGGTACACTGGGAAGTTTGCAACACGAAGAAACCACTTTGATTCCTGAGTGGAGCTGATGAAAATTGAACAAGTGCAGAAATTATATGAAGTTCCGCAACAGAATTGCAAGAGCTGATTCTTTTCAACCAGGGGAGAACATGGGGGGATGCGGGAGCAAACTGCCACGAGGCCATACTTTTGATCCTACTTTTGATTCGTCCTGAATTTTACAGGGTTGGTAGATATAAATTAGTACTATGCTAGATGAAAACTTTTTCTTACAAGGTTGTGCTCCATTTTGACATTTTTCAGGCTCGGTTCACGTCATCCTAGTGGTCTAACATTGCTCCGATGTTTTTCTGTCTTTTCTCTAGGTTCTAGAACTTTAATTACTTTTGTTGTGCTTTTCAGAATGTCCAAATTCGCATGAGCCCTAATTTAGGATGCATATTTGGCATGCAATTTGGGGGTCCAATCCGAGTTTGTTTTGCATTTTAGGTTTTTTTGGCATTTTAGAGGGTTTTAGAGTAGTCTGAAAATAAAAGGAGAATGGTAATGATGTAATAGATCATTTGAATTCCGAATGAGATACGCTATTGTGAACACTCCTGGTTTTATTTGGCCAAGGTGCTTAATGTGTGTTTTTGGAGGTATTCACTATTTTCAACCTCTTGTAGCTGGATTCACTCAATTATAATACATATGATGGTAAAAATAATAGTTTTTCACACACCCCTTGCGCTATGATGATTGGTAGTTTTTTCTCAGGCACAAGTGGAGTACCATTAACAAAATCTGATTTTTTAGGATCATATGGCCTAATCACGACATATGAAATCCCTCACTAATTGGATTCAAAATTTCATTTCTAGTTAGTAGTCTATACATTTTTCACCAATAATTCCACCTCGGAATCTCAATTTATCTTTGTTTTTTCTAAGTTACCTCTCGAACACAATTAAGGACTGTGTCATTTTTTTTTGAGAGGGACCCTGTTAGCACGAGGGCCTGGTGGGCTTTAATGTCCCCCAATCCCTAAGGTTAGGTACATAAGACCTAGTAAAATGTTCCCATCCCCCATGTGACATCTGGGGCCCTCATATGACATCTAGACTTGACATATCAGGTCCCAGGTGCTTATTTGGAGCATGCCTTCCCTATCGTCGGATTGGTCACCATGTGTCAGATCCAAGACCACCGTGGAATTTGATGTACCTTTTTCACCTGATGTGGGGGACATCAGACCTTGAAAATTTTTCCTAGCCCCTGTGGGGAGTCATTTGGATAGCCACATAACCGATTTTCAACCACCCAGGGCATTTTTTGGAGCATCCATATCCCTGTCATTGATCGGCACCACATGTCACCTCCAGGACCACTGTGGAAACTGATGTACCTTATTTACCTAAGGTGGGGGACATAAGACATGGAAAAATTTTCCCATCCCCCACAGGGAATCATTTGGACACCCATGTGACCAAATTCCAACCCCAAGTGCTTTAAAGCTACTTTTTCCCACCTTCATTCCCTGCTGTCAGATCGCTTCCCAAACATTTCGTCCTCTTGAACACCATGGATTTTGAATGTCCCATTCACATCCCTTAGGTCCAGGGAAATCAAGTATAAAAAGGCTCCAAGCTTCTCTCCATATTTCAAAAAAATCTAACGCCGCCTTGTGCTTCTATCTGTTTTCACTCGCGTGCCAGACATCTTCATCCTTCCTCTGCAACATTCTATAATCATTAAGCCATTAAACAGTGGCTCAGACCTTCTCACATAAGAATTAAAACACTTACCATAGATAGTGTAGGTATCAGAAGGATTTTTCATTGAAACGAGAAAGGAGAAAGGAAGAACAAGAGAAAGAAAATAGTTAAAATCTCCATAAAGCCTAAAACGAAGATCCTGATAAATATGGAAGCCGGTGCATGAAAAACAACCACCCCATTTGGTTTTCTTAACTTCTGTCATTGATTTTCAAATATCATAAAAATACACCTTCTCAAACTCCCCCCGTGTGATAGAACATCCAAATGAAGAAATATCCTTTCCGGCTTCAATGAAAAAAGAAGTGGGATTCCCGTCAAACCAAGTTGTTGGATTGAATTAAGATCGCAACGTGAAGCAGCACAGAATAAAAACAACCACATCAACTATAATTTTATTTGCAAAATAAGGATAAAAAATAGACCTACTTTTGAAGCAGTAATGCCTGCTGTAAAACCCAGAACCCTACTGCTGATCAAAAATTAAAACTTTAAAATCTCCTGGATTATTAGCGGGCCTGGCCCCAAAATTTCAATGGGAGGATATTGGGTAAAACCCATATCAAAAAACTTTGTTCCATGTCAATACGACTCCAGAGGCCACTTTCTAAAAATATAGGTCACAACATAGAGAACTGTCATTTCAGGAAGGTCATTAACATAAGAACCTTTGAAGAGATGAAGATATCGGGTGCACTATAGCTGAGAATCAATCACCAGAACTATTTTTGGCACTTACTAAATAGTAAGTGGGACCCTCAAGAACCTCTAAAAATATAAATTTGAATTTTGATTCCAAATAAGTGAGGAACATAGGGAGAAAGGGGAAATCAAGTCAACAACCCAAAACCAACACTCAGCAATGATGAGGGAGTTACTTTTTCTTCACAGTTACTAAAATAGTAAGTTACATCAAAGCAGACTTTTGGGCACAATGGGATGGACAGGCTTGATGCATTCAGGTGACAAAAAATCATTGTTTTTGGTAGCATACCTAACGTCATTTATCATAGGGATTCGAGATCACAATTACAGTGTTCATCACTGGTGATCATTCGGAGCTAATGTAGAGGAGTTCACAGTGTGCAAGGAGTTGCAGATTAGAGTTTCATTGTATTGAGTCTTTCCATCAACGGGATCATGGACTTTTCTCGTGTGACATCTACTCTTTTCTTCTCTCTTCTCTCTCCTCTCTTTCTCTCTCCCCTCTTCCCCCCACTTTCTCCTCTCTCTCTCTCTTTCAAAATGTCTAATTCTATGTTGGGATTTCACATTTTGATATGCCTTTAATCAAGTCCATAACAGTGACTTTAGAACCTAATTAAATTAATTCACCTTGCTAGTATAAAAAGGGACCTTTAAATATTTAAAGTGGAGATGAAAAACAGGTATTAAGTCATATTAAGAGCATATGGTGGGTCTGATGAATATGATAGTCACCTCTCATTCTATAAATTGTAAACACCATCCATTGCAAAGGGTTAGTGATTGATCTTGTACACTCAAGAGTATATGTACCTTGAGACAACAACGGAGATAGCCAAATTTCTTCATTCCCTCATTCTCAAATTTACTCTATTTCTCCATTATGTCACCTTTGGTTTGAGCAATCAATACAAGAAGAAGGATTTTTCCGTTCTTGACAGGGGTTTCTTGATACTTTTTGTATTGATAATTCTATTTGGTCTTGTTATTATTTTATAATGTTTTTTCTTCTCATACTGCATGTGTTGAAAGTTTCTACTAGTGTGTGTGTTGGAATCTGATTATCTACTGTAGCATTATTTGCCCTCAGCTTCTTTTCTCACTCCCCTTTACCACTTTAAGACAAAGTCCTCTCTTGGAGGTATTTGCAATCTTTTCCGTTAGGTTTCAGTGGAGTGTCTATTGGATCCCTAGTCCGAAAGGCACCAAGAAATCCACTTTTCACGTGCATGTGGTATATTACAGCTACACCAGTTAATTGATGACCTAATTTCTAGATCATTGGCAAGAAATCAAAATTTGTCCTCCTTACAACCTTTCTTTCGCCAATAGTTTTTGGTGCCCATCATGGGGCATATTTAGCAACATATGCACCCAATATACAACTAGAAGAATTTCAAAAAGCTAGCTGAAGGGAGACACACTAGGTTGATTAGGACAAGAGGTGTTGATGATTTCAATTTTGAGGCTTCACAAAATTAGAAAGAATGATTAGATATAATCCATACTTCTTCTGTCAAGCCTCCTCTCCATCTGGCTCATCAAGAATTTTACCTGGTAATCCTATCAAAGCTCCTTTAAATTTTCCAATTTTTTAAGCATCATTAAACATCGAATTTGTGGGAAGAAGACTATTTGAAGAGCAAGAGCTGAATATAAGCAAGAAGAAAATAATGATGATGAATAAGAAAGACCTCAACCCATTGTTCTATGGGGAAGGAATATAGGCCCGCTTGCTCTTGAACCACCTCTCCATGATCTACTAACAAGTTTCCACAAGAACGTTCCAAAGCTCAAAGGTGACAAAACACAACATACTGAAGAACACATCGCTGCCTTCATGAAATCATATGGAATTCTTGGTGTCCAACATGAAGATGTTGTTATGAGACTGTTCGTGGATTCCCTCTAATAAAAAGTAGCATAATGGTTCTACCTCCTTCCTACCTGATCGATCACTGGTGGGGTACAACAGTATTCCTTCGAGAAATATTTAAATCAACGGAAGACTGTCAAGACCCTTGGTGCAGTGGCTCAAAATTAGGAAAGGAGAAATGAAACCATGAAAGATTTGTGGCTCCGTTTTTAAATGGTTCTTCACAGGATTACCTGAAGAAGATTTACCATCTCAAACAATGTCAAGGATGCTTCATCAATTCTAAATCATTAGAAGTTGGTTTTTTCTATGAAGATCCAACCACGGAAAAATTTGTAGAAGGCACAAACGATGGCAATTGAACTTTGATGAAAATCTCATCCTCTCTGGAAAGACATGAATCCATCAAAGTGAAAGACCCAACATCTTGGAGCGCGAAGAACCTCCATCGCTGTAAAATTTGGAAAATGAGATGGCTCTTGAGAGGGAATTATTTACATGGATCTTCTCAAAGGAATAAAACAAATAAAATTCGGGAGCACCCCAAAGGCCACCTTGGAGGCCCACCCCTGAACATAAATTATAGATTTCAAGAGATGAGAAGTTCCTTGAATCAGAAAGTGAAGGTGCTGATTTCCTTATAAAATGACGTTTGAGAATGATACACAAATCATAATTCTGTGAGTCATTCTAGATGTGATGAAGGAAGATGAAGAGGATGCACCTATTTTCTCAGTCGTATTCACTTATTCCTCTCCGCGAAAAGAAGCATCCCCTCCAATACTACAAAGAAAACAAGGTTGATGATCCTCCTATGGTGATCCTCAAAATAAAATACTCATCAAAGGATCCCCACTTCCACCTTCTCATTAATTTCCATTGTTGGAGCTAACCCTGTAGCAAGTAGAAGGCTCCCTCAATCCCAAGTAAGTCTTCTACGTCTCTTCCAAGTCTAAATCTAATCTGCTTCCTACAAAAATCTAATTCCTGAAAGCTCCCTATGTGCCCCTTTCAAAATAACCCTCCATTCCTCAAACATCACATCCTACTCCTAAGCTATCCAGACTCCAATCCGTCCCTCACCCCCCTTATCCGCATTTTCTCCCTTTGACTTCATAGAAGTGCAACAATGGGGGCAAAAGTGTGATTCTGAAATTGAATATTTGCGGACTCATCCTGAACAATTTGGAGATGTTTTTCCAATACATCAGAAATGGTAGTCTAACACCCAATGATGTAAGCTCATCATTCCAAAGTATACTACCAAACTCACCTACACCTCCCTCATAGAACCTGATTTCTCTGAGTGCATCAAAAATGATAAAGTTGAACCTTCTTACATCTCCCTCTTGTTGAGAATTTTTTTTGTACTGAACAATTACATAAAGATTTCTGGTGCCTCAGACACATGATTGGCCTTTGAAGGCACAAGGCTCTTAAATTACAATGGATCCACCTAGTGGATCTTTTACTCTATGGAATCAAAAAAGGTATCACTTGTAGGGAAGGTTAAAGATGCATAGGTGGCTTTGCCATTTCCAGACCCGACCGTTTCACGATGATTTGGTCGGTAGACATACCCGACTTGTTCGGAAATGTTGATGGTATGACATTTTCAGAGAGTTGTGAGGGAAAATTTAGATGATTGGTATTTCTGGTCTTAAAATTTAGCTGACTTGGGTATTTTGTAACCATACTAGTGACAGGCAGGGACATGGACCTAAATTACTTCTGCGAAGAATATGAGGTTACATAGTATGGACATTCTAGACGCCTAGACGCTAAAATCTTCTGTATCAAGGTATATAGCAGGAAATGTATCTTTTTGGAAACAGGAAGAAGATGGGATATCCCCATCTTGATGGGCCAGACATGCCTTTCCCAAGAAGAGATAGGAGTTTGAGAAGAAGCATGAGGTGATTCGAGTACAAGCGGACAGCTCCCAAATCACCAGATGATTGCACCAGAGGAAGAGGAGATGTTCGTGATGATTCAAGACGAAAGAAAAAATGGTTTATATATTTTTAAAGATTGAGGAGGTGTTCTCATTCCCATGGGGCTGGAGGTGATCTCAATCAGGCAATCTATGGAGAGAAAGAAAACATCAGCTTGTGAGAGCCCATCTGAGAAGGTTTGAAGAAAGGGTAGTATATAGGAAATTCTTTCTTAGAGCTACAGACGAAAATGAAGCTCTTAGTTCAGTCTCAAGCTCCAATGGAGCCACAAAATATGCAAGAAGTGTGAAGCGCTGATTTCCAAAGCCTTAACCAATGAGACAGGTGGCCACATATTTAGAGAAGTAGATTGAAAAATCGATAACTCTTGAGCTATGATGATGGATGTAATACAAAAAAGCGATATTTTTGTTCCATTTTGAAGATGAAGACTGTGCAATGATGATAAATTGAAGAAGGAGTTCAAGACCTCTCACTATTGAGCTCCTTTTGATGAAGCTTAGTAGAGGTCGGCTCCGAGAGATGAGGTAATCGCTCCCGATAGTTTCTGTGAGTGTAGAAGAAAAGATCTTCAAAAAGGTGACACAGCGGTGTATCCGAAACTGATGAAGGCATTACTTTGTGCAAGATACATTCACGATGGTGTCGTCTGACGTTACACAAAGATCCGAACGCTGCTTTGTGATCTCTTATTATTCGTGGCACTACGACAAGTATGCGATACATATGTACTTCATCAGTAATCAAGTAGGTACATGGAGTTGAAGGAAAAGGAAACATCAATGTTTCTCATGGAGAAAATGTCGATGAGCATATGCCTGGGAAGAAATAATCAGAATATCAAGTATTTGATCAAAAACTGCCCTAGGGGCAGCGATGAGCTCCTTAATGGAAAAGCAGCTAATGGATAAACTGGAAGGCAACTCGCACTATGAACCGACTTCAAAAGAACACGAAGGTGGGTAGTGGAATTTCCAAGAAGGCCCATATTATCACGCAGCCGCACTGCGAATCAATCCTACAAAGTCAAGGATACTAGGAAGCACCTTGCTTTCAATAAATACTAAGAAAGGCGGCTACTTCTAGAACCCTAAGGGATTTGACAAACCTCATCATTGGTGTTGCCTCTTTAGGAGTCACTTTTGAGCAATGAACACATTTACTTCAGTGAAATCTGGTTGTCCCCCCCACCTTATACCGTTAGTGCTTGAGGTTTGTTTCCTTTTTGTTGTGTGGGTTCCCTTCCTGTTGTGTGTGTGTGTTTCCGTTCATTCTTATGTGTGTGTGTACTCTTCTTTTATAGAAGTTTGTACATGACTCTGCAGGGCCCATGGATAAGGCCCCTGGGAAACAACAATGGTTATACTATTGAGATTCTAGATTCCCATGTATGTATTCACTACAAGTCGATGTCTGTCCCAAGCTAGATCAGCTTGTGGTGTGTGACCGTGAAAATTTACAACAGGTAAATTATAAGTTTCTAAGCATGAAAACTATATCCCTATGGAAAAAATTTCATTCCTAGGAACCCAAGGTCAAATACATCACTCTGATCACCCCCTATTTGATGTCAAAATTTTCCCCTAGGTGTTTTAGGGATTCTAAAAAGACATATCTTTGGCAGTATAGGGAAGGGTTACGCGAGCCTTCCCCCGATTGATTAACCCCTGGAAGTAGAAAATAAGGGAA
>JAHRHJ020001634.1:0-20241 GCA_019776745.2 Taxus chinensis
GTATCGGCGATTTCTACCTGCTCGACATCCTCTAGGCTCCACCATGTGTGTCGGGTTTTCCTACTTCTCCGACACTTTCACACTTCTACAACATGTTACGGTTTCATTGATGCTCAACATGTCCTGACTTCTGACATACACTCCATTGTGTCAGGTTTCTAAAGGTGTTTTGCAAATTTCAAAATCTGAACATTGTGACGGGTCTGTGCACTTATCCAACAAACTTTCAAGTCTGATTGTTCTTTTAGAAATCATCAAGGAATTTATTCTTCAAGACTCCTCATGTTGGACCCGAGCCAATCTAAGGATAAGTCAGGAAAGATGAAGTATAAGTATTAGAAAATGGAGTCTTCTTTTTACATAAGCTATAGTTATGACATTCAGGACACACAACTGAGAAACATAGATATGGAGGATTTCTGGAGTAGGGTAATTGAGAGCTCCTCCCAGAACTCCATGGATGGAAATCGATAGCCGATAAGTGGTTTGCCTCTTGCAGTAGGGTTTCCCTATGTCAACGCTCAGTGCCCTGAATTCATCTTAGCTTGTGCAATTTGAGTTATGACTCTGCTTCTCGTTCTGTGAGAAACCAAGGCAGGAGAGTCTACAGTAAAATTGGATGGAGGTTACTTTGATCAACTCCTAAGGTTACCCAGCTTTGTGGAGTATGTTAATCTAGACCTTAAATCAGCATAGAAGGCTTGGGAAAAAGATCAGGAATATTACATCAAGCATGTAAACAAGAAGTTCTTGATCTAAGCTAAGCTAGCCATTTTTAGGTTTCCCAAGTCAGTCCCTAGAAGAGATTTTATTCTTGAAATCAATGATATCATCACCCTACTGAGTCGATTATTTGGACTCCAAGAGTCAAAATAATTTCAAGGGTGGATGTACCAGTTCATGGTTGTCATAAAGAAGAATGACCAAGGGATTTATTAGGGTAGCTTTATAAGTGGCGAGATAGATTCCCAAATGAAAATATTCTTGTCTACTGGTAAGTTCTATATGATGTCATACGTCACCTATGTAGCAGTAGGCATGAGAAATTACCCAGGGCTACATGCAAAGGGAAACCAAGAAACATAACTCATATATCGGTCCTTCCCTTAGCTAAAAATAAAATGGTCTGAAGACCAATATAGAAGAGTGAATGATGCCTTCTTCTATGAAAACATTTGCAGGTTGGATCTTGATCTGAGGAAAAGAAGGGTTTGTGATGAAGCATGGGCCAAAGTTTCAAAATGGGGTTGGATCTTCTTGCAATTCAAGAAGTTTACTTATCTTCGAGTGGTAAGGTTCCATGATAACCCTTTCCATTCTCCTAGGTTCCCAACTGACAAACTGATCCTCATGGATTTAATCAAGAAAATTGTTGGATTTTCACAAATTCCAATAAAGTAGGCACAAATTCACCATCTCCTTCCCTATTTCCATCGTAAGGTATACATTCTCTATAGTGGTTAAGGCTAACAATGTGGTGCATGAAATTAAGGAAAAATTAAAGAAACATATGAATCTCAAGGAGGGGTTTGACATCCAAGGAGTTCTCAAGTCATATGGAACCTTTTATCTACATTTGCCCAATGTGGAAGAAATTTGGGTTGATCTTTGGGATGAAGTTTCCATGTTGAAGAAAAGACAACAATAGACTAATGCTTGAATAAATTTAGATGTTATATGTAGATTATATCCCTGAAGGCATTGTGGATAATGAAAGTGTCCTAGACACTAGGTACAAATAGTCAGATGGAGACCAACACAGATTTCTAGCCATTGATTGGTCTGTTGCTAAAAAAGCTTCTATCGCAGAAAGAGCTACTCAGATTCTTGTTTATACCAAGGCATGACTCATTTCTTAGGGAATGAATTATAAGGAAAATAAATTTTCAAAGATAGCCACTTTAGAGGCAGGACCCTCCAAGGGAGAGAGGGAAGAGGATAAAATCCCTCCCAAGAGGTAGATAAAATTTAAGTTTGTTAGAAAAGGAGAAAAGAAAGGAGCCGCATCATAGTCCACTCCTTCACAAATAGTTGAGATATTGGATTCACCTCCTCCACCAGAATAAGGAAAATTTCCTTCAGAAGACAAGTTTGGTCAACCTCTCATTTCTCCTTTTTCTAATTGCTCATCATAGGTAAGTCTCTCTCTTACTTCTCAAGCTTTGACTTCAGAATCTTTACATCCTCCCTTCCAATCTTCCACACCTCATATTGCTTCGCCACTTTTATCAGCCATGGCCAAAATCTTCTTCGACCTCTCGCCTCTCTCTGCTGGGCTTAAGAAGGCCATAGATATGCCTCCTCCTGCCCCTTCATTCACTAAGTCTATCCACACAGTCACCACACATGAAGTCATCACTACTCCACATGTAAACCTTTCTCCACCTATAGATATAACCATAACACCTCTGATAGGAGAAACTTCTTCCACTATACCTGAATGGTTAGTTTATTAGACCACAAATAAAAGGAAGGTGGTAGTTCCTTCGACTCAAGTTCCCTCAAGGTCTCTCCCACCAAACCTGCCAAGAAACCCAAAATAGTTTTGAGGGTTTTAGTGGATGCCTTAGGGCATAAGTTTACAGAGATTGCCACTCCCATAGAAAACAAAAAAAAAGGAGGATATAATGGCCAATGATTATTAGATCACAAGCATTGATTTGGGAAAGGTAACAATAGAAGGAGCACAAAAAGATGCGTAGGATGCCATGAACATGTTGTGCCAGAAGCTGAAGGAAATGAAGGTGAGAAGAGATGAGCTTAAGGAGAAAGTTCAATAATTGATGGAGGTATTACTCAAGCTCTTAAAGCCTTCTTAGTAAATATCATCATCTTCTACCCCTACTCCTATCAGGTTCGATTTCTCATCGGTACCTATGATTGAAAATATCAATGATAAGGGGAGAACGGTTGATGAATGAATTAAGAGGCTACTCTTATAAGGAAGAGATACCATTGATGACACAGTGGAGGTTTATAAATCTGTGGACAAAATAAAGAAAGATGGTGATAAAATGGATGATGAATTTTCACAGGAAATTGGAAACCTTGAGTTAACTTTTGAGGCTCTCAATGCACTGAAACATGTTTCATCCCGTATTTTGATGGAAGAAGGAATCATTCCACATGGGGATAATAATTTATAACTAATCAAAGCCATCATATTTAGGATAAATATTCTCAGTGAAGCTTGCAAAAAGTTGAGGGAATCGAGATATTAATTAGTCGATGCCACCAATGACATAGAAGAAGAGTTATCCAGGATGTTTGCCAAAGGTATTAGATGAAAGATTGAATATACTACCTGCTGATGAATTCTATAAAAAAATCCAAGAATCAATCTAGCATGAACCAAATTCCATCTTCAATCTGACAATGATTGATAATTTCATAAGGATTGAGAATGTTTTGGAATCTTTAAGGAAAATCAACAAGATATTGAAGAAACTTACTAGCAACGCAAGCGACACTCAAGAAACTTGCAAGGTTCTAAGTGATTATTCCAGTGTGCCAGATGAAGTTGAGATGTAGGACATAATCCAAAAATTCCAAGAATTTTGAGACAAGCAGGCTTCGCTGGAGGAAGACAAGATGAAGACAAAACAGAATACGCATAATGTTACATGCCATTTCCATCCAGAGATTGACATGTCTTTTTCATTTTCATTTCATCACATAGGAAGCAAATTTTGACTTGTTCTCCTATGTGAGAATCAAGAAAATAGGATTCTTGTTAAAATGACTATTTTCTATGATTTATCCTATTTTCTCTCTATTCTTTCTATTATAAATAAGAGATGCTTGTGCATTCCAAAGGAGGAAGAGATTTTTAGAATATTAAGAGCTATTTTGAAGAAGAAGAAAAAATTTGTATTTTCTTTTTAATCATTTGAAGAATAGAAATAGGTGTTATTTTGCAAAAAATTTGTTGTGGGATTCATATATCTTGAGAGATTTTTCTTACGTCCAAGATCTTTAGCTATTATTTTTTTAGTTTTATTGATTATTTTAATTGTTTCAAATATTACACCCATTATCTAAAACTCGTATAAGTATTTCTTGATCCATGTTTGCTTGAAAGAAAATATGTTCCTCTCATTCCCTTTCCACTATCTTTCATCGATAATAGTTTCCTTTCTAATCCATTCTATTCCTAAAATTGTAACATCTTCATTTCATGTTGATATGGATTTTGGGATTGTATCCCAACCCTAATGGTTAGGATAGTGTGAATATTGTACATATTATTTCTGTTGTGTTTTAGATCAGTAATAAACAAGCTACCTCACATGTCTTTGAGGAGGGATTTGATCACGTGTAATGTGGTTAAACCTCATATTTTTTCTTGAAAAAATATCCAACCAACACGTGATAAGGGGAAAACTAGGACAAATGAACCTATTTCCTCCACTATTCCTCACATCACACCCACGCTCGCACAAAAAAAATCATCTGAGGACCTACCTTCCCTATTTCCAATGGGAAATCCCATTGTGCCATGATCAAACAACTCCATCAATCACCACTCAATATTTCCTTATATGACCTAATCCAAAAATCTGAGTCTCATTGTCAGGCCCTCATTGAATTCCTATAATCCATTGAGGTACCACCTAATGACCCAACCCTAGTTACATCCATTATCACACCACAGTAAGTGGCCTCCCTTATTTCTACACCTTCCACCTTGACACATGTCACCCCATCTCAGGTGGCTACCCTTACCTTTTCCAACGATGAGATTGCACCTCACCAAATAGAGGACCCTGATCCCACCTTATTCATCTTTGCCTATGTTGATAATGTACACATTCGACATATTATGATCGATGGTGGAGCTAGCATCAATATCATCTCCTCTCATGAATTTAACCAAATGTGCATTCCCGCTAATTACATGCATAGCAATCCAATAATGCTACATTATTTCAATGATGCCATAACCACCACATTGGGGATAGTGATCCTACACATTCGTGTTGGTCCTTATTTCATCCCCGAACTCTTCTACGTCCTGGAAGGAGAGTTCCAATACAACATGTTGATTGGCCGACCCTAGATTTGTGTCATGGGATGTGTCCCCTCCACCCTTCACCGGTGTCTCAAATTTGAACATGAGGGACACAACTACATCATACAGGATGAGCCTTCACCATTCAAAACCTGTTAAATGTTATACCAACCCAACGATGTCCTCATACCTATCACCACTCCCACCTCCACACTTGCTTCGGCTGCCACTACCTCTATTACTTCTTCTTCAACCCCTACATCACCTCTTATCACTACCACCACAACTCCTACAGAACCATCTATTACACCACAACCTGTAACCTCCTCACCTCAAACCCCCATAGAGACATCCATCCCTACCACCCATATCCCTGATACTAATCCGATAGAAGCTGTTTATCAATGCCTGACACTGGGGGAGTACCCCCTATACAACGTTGACACATTTTGTACCCCATAAGAGTATGACAACCTTTAACAATATCCCCATTATGACCTCTGCATTAAAAAAGTTCTCACCTATGGAATCTCACACCTCCGCACGAATCTGACCTATAGAGGTATCGATTCTCCCACCTACACAACAGAACCACCTACCCAAACCTTACCATTTACCACCACCCTTCCCTCATTAACCAACCGGAATTTTTCCCATACCTTCCTTCACCGATGTGCTTGGAAGGGTTTTGGATTTTGACTTTATGAACAAGGTCATCACACCATTATCCCTTTCACTACTCATAAGCACAAGGACCATAGTGGGGTGGGATTTTTTGAGCCTACACTTAAACAACCCCGTGTCAACCTCATTACCACATCCCTTCAACCCTGTGACATCTCACCCAATTCACCCACTTCAGACATGGAGTCTATAGACCCAGAGTCTTTTCATCCTACCTTTTTTTCCATAAACACCATTTCCTCGGGACCCCTCACCATTCAATACAATGGTGAGGATCCTACTTATTTTCCTATCCTCTATCTTGATATGAACGATGATGACACCCTTTCTATTCATGTTGTCCAATGTCAAAACAACAACTCCATTCTCACCTATCTGGGTGTGGAAGACTCCTATATCCACCGCACACTACCATGTGAGACTCAAAACATGCTAAATGAATCCATTCTTGACATTAACATCCACACATCGGATGACCCCCACATCCTAAAGATAGGCCAATCTTTGGACTTCACTAAATAAGAAGCCTACACTTATTTCCTCCATGACCATAGCAACGCTTTTGCATGGTCATACACCAATATGCCCAGTGTTGACCCCAACATCGTGGACCACAATATCGTCACCTTACCCAATTCTAAACCTGTTAAACAAAAGCTATGTAAGATGCACCCACGCATTGCTCTTCTCATCAAAGAAGAGCTCCAATGCCTCCTCTCAATCTCATTCATCCTACCCATTGACTACCCATAATGGATTTCCAACATCATACCTGTTACCAAAGAAACAAGGGGACTCTGCATATGCATTGAATTTCGAGACATCAACCTAGCTTATCCTAAAGACAACTTTCCTCTACGCATCATCAACCAATTGGTTGACCTCACCACTGGACATAAGATGCTATCTCTCATGGATAGGTTCTTAGGCTATAATCAAATATTACTCGCCCCCAAGGATCAACACAAAACCACCTTCATCACTCCTTGGGGGACCTTCTACTATTGCATCATGCCCTTCGACATGAAGAACACAGGCACCACCTACCAACGAGACATGATTTATATCTTCCATGACATCAGGAATCACATCCTGGAAGATTACGTTAATGACCTTTTGGGAAAATCCAAAAGTAATGCTGACCATTTACCCATTCTCAAAATCATCTTCAACCGTCTCATCCAATATTGTGTATGCCATCCACCTAAGAAGCACGTCTTTACCATCCTATCTTGTAAAATCTTGGGATTTATTGTTTCCTTGCAATGTAATGAAGTTGAACCGGCCAAAATAAAGGCCATCCTTGAGATGCCTCCACCCACTAACCTCTGCCAAATTTTTAGTTTGCAAGGAAAACTATAATCTATTCATTACTTTATTTCTCAATTATCAGATCGTTGCAAACCCTTCAACCACCTCCTTAAAAAGGATATCACCTTCTATTAGAACACGTATTGTCACAATTATTTTGAATCCTTGAAAATGTACCTATTACAGCCACTCATGTTTACCCCTCCCAAGGATGACCAACCATTCTACCTCTACATTTTTACGATCGATCATTCCATGGGTTTCATGCTCACTCACCACGATGACCAATATAGGGAATAGGAGGTCTACTACATAAGTCATACTCTTGTGAATTATGAGACTAGGTATACACACATAGAAAATTTGTGCCTTGAATTAGTGTTTGTGGCCACCAAACTTCGCCACTACCTAATTAACCACACTACCTTCATCATCACCAACACCAGCCCCTTGCATTACATGTACTCTAAACCATTCCAAAACCAATGCATTTCACGATGGATTATACTACTCATTGATATAGATATCACCTGTTTTCACCAAAAATCAATCAAGGGCTAGGCTATCATCAATCAACTAACTAATGCCCCACTCTCTAACTGAAAGAGGGTTTAAAACTGGTAAGTGAGGATCATGAGGGACGATGTGCACATCAACGGATGTGTGAATGACACACTGGATTAACTAGGGTTGACCCAGTATGTCAGCGTATCCCTAGTCCTCGGGAGCGTTGTCATCTTACTAATCCGTTCCTGAGTGAATAACTTGGGACAGGAGAGTCTGACAGAAGTCAGTATAAGACATTCTACATAATATAGTATGCCATCAAGGAATACGAGACATAAACAGTATGTTTCAAATCTTTGGCCAAAGTATTGCAAGCTGCTGATTACGTTGTCCTAAGTCACCTAGTCTAAGGGATGAGATGCCGATGAATAATGGTAACAATTATTCAGTTAGGTTCCTTGGACAGAGCATTCTGAATCCTAGATTAGGGAAGAGAACCGCAAGAGTGATGTGTTAAATAAAAATGCCAACTCTTAATACTCATGAATAGGTTGGTAGATTACCGAGTCATAGAATGAATAGATCGGAGGTGCTCCGAGTCATTACAGCTGCATATGGTTATCTGTTGTGAGAATGGTTGTTTTTTATTTGTGAGTTCTAAATTATGTATTTAGAACTAGGAAGCATTTATCAAAAAAAAAAATTACTTGTTCTAATGTATAAAAATGAGGATGTTACATCTTGGTATCAGAGCTGAAGGTTACAGCTCTTGGACCTATTGTGTCCATAATCTGATAAAAACCTGAATTTTCTTGTAACAAAAAATGGTTAGAACAAGGGGGAACGTTGCGAATAATGCTCCGCCTGAAGGAGGGACGGCAACAACCCAAAAACTTGATGAGATCCTTGCTGCCCTATTGGACACAAGAGATCATTCTAGATTAGGGAAGAGAACCGCAAGAGTGATGTGTTAAATAAAAATGCCAACTCTTAATACTCATGAATAGGTTGGTAGATTACCGAGTCATAGAATGAATAGATCGGAGGTGCTCCGAGTCATTACAGCTACATATGGTTATCTGTTGTGAGAATGGTTGTTTTTTATTTGTGAGTTCTAAATTATGTATTTAGAACTAGGAAGCATTTATCAAAAAAAAAATTACTTGTTCTAATGTATAAAAATGAGGATGTTACATCTTGGTATCAGAGCTGAAGGTTGCAGCTCTTGGACCTATTGTGTCCATAATCTGATAAAAACCTGAATTTTCTTGTAACAAAAAATGGTTAGAACAAGGGGGAACGTTGCGAATAATGCTCCGCCTGAAGGAGGGGCAGCAATAACCCAAAAACTTGATGAGATCCTTGCTGCCCTATTGGACATAAGAGATCGTTTAGCTGTACTTGAATAGTAGGTGATGGGAAATGAGGAGGATGAAGAAGCTGGTAATAACAATCAGCAACCTCCTGAGGACAACCCCGATTTGGGTGTTGATATTAATGTTGGGAATGCACTTGTTCAACTAGAAAACAAAAAGGCCAGGTTGGCAGTAGAACTCACTAATAATATAAAGAGGATAAGCCCACCTAAGTATGATGGCACCACATTAGGAGATGGAGCTGAGAACTGGCTCAGCAAAATGGAGAAGTACTTTGCAATAAGAAACTTCTCAAAGGAAACCAAAGCTATTTGGGGAGCCTATCAGCTTTCCCATGAAGCATCTTCATGGTGGGATAGCCGTAAAGCTGAGCTAAATATTGATGAGACCAATGTTACTTGGGATTAATTTAAGGGCTATTTTAGGCAATGATGGCTACCACAACTTTTCTATGATCAGAAAATGATGGAATTCCAGAACTTAGCTCAAGGGAAGCTAACGGTAACTGAATACTGGGAGCAGTTTACAAAACTCCTCAAGTATGTACCGTAGTATCAAACTGACGAGAAGTTCAGAATACGGAAATTCGTCATGGGATTGAATCCCGTGATAGGGGGAGAGGTCGATGTTCACAGTCCAAGCACTATGGAAGGAGTTGTTGAAAAGGCCATAAGACAAGAACAGAAATTAAAGGCTATTTCTGCTCATAAGGAGGAAGTGTGGAAGAAGATTGCAAACCCTTCTTCAACCTCTCTTGCACCCAAAAAGGGACCATGGAAAAAGTTTGGAAACAAAAGTAAGTTTCTAGGGGATAATAGTAAGAAAGCAGTAGCAAATAAGCCTGCTGGAAATGTAAGGGATAATTTTGCCAAAAATTATAACAATGGGCAGAAGCCCTATGGAGGACAATGTGATAATTACAAGACTGGAGGCAATTTTGAGCCTAAAAAGGGACCTGTAGGAGGCTGCTACAATTGTGGCAAAGACCACTATGCAAATCAGTGCCCTTTGAAGAAGGATGATCGTAATCAGCAGCATAAGATACATGTTGCAGTAGCAGACAAGCAAGCTGAAAAGCAAGTGACACCTATAGAAGTTCTGGGTAAGTTATTTGGCATACCTGTCACTATTCTTTTTGATACAGGAGCTACTGAATGTTTCATTTCTAATAAACTTGCTTCTAAACTTAAGAGAAAAGCTGGAAAAATGGATAAATCTTGGACTGTACAGTATGGTAATAACTCTGTTCATACAGTGAGTATGTGTCTTTTTGGGGCATTCCTTGACTTACCTAATTTATCCACGGAAGTTGACCTCTATGTTACACCTTTGGGGTCTTACGACATTGTCATTGGTGTCAATTGGTTAGCTAACCATAAACCAAAAGTAGACTACTATGAAAAGAATATAAGATGTTTAGATGATCATTTGGAAACAACAGAGATTCAAGGGGTTAAATGGGAAATTTCAGTTAGAAAAACTGTCAGCTATGTAGCTTAAAAAAGGCTAAAAACAAAGGATGTACCCTTTATGCAGTAAAGATATCTGAATTTTCAGAATAAGATGGTGATTCCATGAAATGATTTCCTCTGCTACAAAGTTTCAGGGATGTTTTTCCTAAGGAATTACTAGGGTTACCACCTAAGAGGGAATTTGACTTCACCATCGAAATCAAACCAGGAATGGAACCTATTTCCAAAGCACCTTATTGGATGACTACTACAGAGTTAGTCAAGCTTAAGGCACAATTGCAAGAAATTTTTTCTAAAGGTTTGATTAGACCAAGTGTTTCACCTTGGGGAGCACCTGTAATATTTGTGAAAAAGAAGGATGGAACACTTAGGCTGTGTATTGATTATCGGATGTTGAATAAAGCAACAATCAAGAATAGATACCCACTTCCAAGGATTGACGATCTATTTGATCAGATGCGTGGGGCAGCTGTCTATTCTAAGATAGATCTTCGATCTAGTTATCATCAGTTAAGGATTAGAGAAGAATATATTCATAAAACAACTTTCCGAACAAGGTATGGACATTATGAATTCACGGTTCTACCCTTTGGATTAACTAATGCACCCACAACTTTTATGAACTTAATGAATAATATTTTTCAAGAATATTTGGACAAGTTTGTACTTGTATTCTTGGACGATATTCTCATTTATTCTAAAAGTGTTGAGGAGCATAATGAGCATTTGAAGATAGTTTTGGGGATTTTGAGAAAAAGAAAGTTGTATGGTAAGTTATCCAAATGTTCTTTCTTTGATTCAGAAGTTCACTATTTGGGTCATGTCATTAGCAAGGAAGGAATTGGTGTAGATCCTTCAAAAATAGTGGCAATAACTGAGTGGCCTGCACCAAAGAATGTGCACGAAGTAAGAAGCTTCATGGGTCTTGCAGGTTATTATAGAAAATTTGTTAAGGATTTTTCTAAAGTAGCTGCACCGATAACTTCAATGCAGAAGAAGGATAAGAAATTTATTTGGAATGATAAGTGCGAAGTGGCTTTCAAAATTTTGAAAAGCCAGTTGACTTCCGCACCTATATTAGCTGTACCAGACCCAAATGTGAGCTTTACTGTTGTAACGGATGCTTCTAGGGAAGGCCTTGGAGGTATATTGTAGGTATGACAAAGACATTGAGGTGGTGAAGGAGTTGGAGTGGCCGCATGCAGGAGGAACCACGAGCTAGGAGAGGGAGATGTGCTCACGAGTAGGAGAATGGAAGTGGTAGAACAATGCATAGTTTATACATGATATGTTTTCACTTCTATTCCACTATTGTTCAAAATATAGGATGTTTGAGGGCATGGCTTTGTGAGTGCATGGGACCAAAAAAATAATCATGTGAGTGACTATGATGTGTCAGTGAAGTCTTTTGAAAGAAGGCGTAGACATTTTACAGGTTATGGAAGGGCATATGGGCTCCTTGGCTTATCACTCCCTCTTACATTCATGCCTCACCAACAGAACCTTAGCAGCTACCAAACTAGTCCATGCCCACATGATTCAATCTACTTTCCAATGCACTGATGTCTCTTTGGAAAACAAACTTATGAGCAACTATGCCAAATGTAGGAGTCTCCTTGACATTTGCAGAGTTTTCAATCAAATGTTAAAAAAAAGTGGTCTCATGGAGCATAGTAATTGTAGCTTACTCAAGCTATGGTTATGAAGGCAATGCGGGAACCATGCACAAGCCACATGTATAAAACACAAGCCAAAACGAATGTGCAAAATTTCATAAATGAACACAACACGAGTCAGGACAGCAAGGCAAGATAACACCCGAACAGTCAAAGATCCCTTTAAAGAAATTCAATATGGGTAGTAGAGCTGATCTGCAACCTTGAAACCATGAAAGAAGAACCTGAATGGAGGTATAAACACCTGAAATCAATGCACTGAAGTGCACAACCAAATATCCATTATGAAACATGTTGAAAGAGATCTGAATATCATGCAGGAAGCCAGAAAACACACACAAAAATGCTGATGAGTGCATGGATCCACAATATCTTCTCTGATAGCATGAAAGAGGTTTTAAAACCCGTAAGCGAGGATCATGAGGGATGACGTGCACATCAATGGATGTGTGAATGACAACGTGAAGAGATCTCTGGAGGAGTGAGCATCAACTGAATGTGCATGTAAAGATTTGAAACACCGGAAGAACCTGGTTAAGCCATAAAAATATCCTCTATCTCATAGATCAAAAGATCTATATATATAGGAGGTGCTGAGTAACCCCTAGTGCTGCAATCATGACAACTCAAGTAGAGAGGGCGAGTTAAATTCCCAGAATAGAAGTGTAACTCCCAATGACGCATATGACGCGCTAATGCACTGACGTGTAAGGGAATATCATAATGACCCCTAAATGACATGTGGAGCTACGATCTCACCTAATAGAGATGACTCACCTAATGATGTGCAAAATAACAAACACCAACATTGACCACCAACCCAAAAACTTTGAATTCCCCAATGAATCCATCGCTACCTTTTCCCTTGACAGACCTGCCGAGGAACCTATAGACTATCAAATGACCTTATTATTTGATGGATCTAAGTGTCAATGTGGGGGTGGAGCTACAATCATCTCATTTCACATGAAAGTGAACACTGTAACATCCTCATTTTAGACAATAGAACAAGTCAAATTTTTTTTTTTTTGATAATTGCATACTGGTTCTAAATACATAATTTAGAACTCACAATTCAAATAACCATTTATATAACAGACAACCATATGCAGCTGTAATGACTCGGAATACCTCCGATCTATTCATTCCATGACTCGGTAATCTACCGATCTATTCATGAGTAAAAAGAGTTAGTGTTTTTATTTAACACAACACTCTTGCGGTTCTCTTCCCCAATCTGGGATTCAGAATGCTCTGTCCAAGGAATCTAACTGAATAACTGTTACCATTATTCATCGGCATCTCATCCCTTAGACTAGGTGAATTAGGACAACGCAATCAGCAGCTTGCGATACTTTGGCCAAAGATTTGAAACATACTGTTCATGTCTCGTATTCCTTAACGGCATACTCGTCAATCTGGAATACGTCCTTCACCCCATTCATATGTTATATAGAATGTCCTATACTGACTACTGTCAGTCCTTTCTTTCACAACTGAATCACTCGGAAATAGATTAACAAGGTGATAAAGTTATATGGATATCCAGAGGATTAGGGATACGGTGACATACTGGTTTAACCTTACAGTTAGACCAATGTGTCAAGATACCCCGAACCTCCTAGGCAGCCTTATAACCTGACCACATTCCTAATCAATCCCTGAGTAACTAATCCAGTCACGAATGTAAATCTTAGCGATCAATGCAAAGGGTGTCGTCATAAGTCACCTGCATTGTTGTAACTTCGAGAAGATCCTAATCTTCTCGGAGGTACAACCCTGCAGTTGTCTTGTGCCGTCATCCTTTAAATCCGCCTCGAAAAGATCTACTCGTCAATATGCGTTAAGCACTTGAGTACAAATTACTTTAAAGACGTTTACCCTAAGGTTAGCCTTTCCGATCCCTGGATTCTTCGTCTTAAGACGACCCTCCTCTAAAAGTCTCATTACTTGGTAGAGGTTTTACGGTCAAGCTCTCATCAAGGAGTCATTAGAATACTCCTGATTCTAAAGCAACAGAATGGGACAATATCTCATAACCTTTACTTGAGATTGCCATCTGAACTCCATTTGATTGCCTATCAGTTCTCTTAACTGAATTTATATCATACCTTTTTAGTTTAAAGATATAAATGATTAAGAACCCAATTCACTATTGTCCTTTCATACCTAGGACTAGGGATTAGTAATTTAATCCAGTTTGTTTAGCGTTCTCTTTTAGGCTTGTTTTTTTTTAACCTATCTTCTAGAAGGGCAATAATTTAATTCCACTATTTCTTTTGCTAGAACAAATTAGAACTGCTAAACACTCATAAGAATTTAATCTCATTTACTTACAAGCTTTCATTGTCAATCACAAATGCATCCATAATTTACAATAATAACAATGCCCCTTCGTTACATAAACCGAAGAAGGTCAACTTCCAGAATAGAACACAACACATAAGTATCAAACACTTATTTCCATTCCTTTCAAAACTTATACAATTACATTTTATGCAACAGCATACTTGTTACTATGCTAACGGAAAAGAAACATCTTTTCACATATAGTACATCTATAAAATCAAGCTGCAATTCATTACAAATCAAATAAACAATCTGGTCAGCTTGTCGGATCTGCATTGCTTTTACCTCTTACGGTAATCATCTGCAAAAATAGTCAACATGAGTCAGTTCAATGAACTGAGCATGATAAGCACTAACTTTTAAAACAATTGCAATCCATCAATTGTTTTCATTAAACACCCTGTTTAAATGAGATCAGACATTCACATAAGTAAACATAATCAGACTAAGCCCTTGTAATACAAAATGATTACAAATATGTAACTCTATCATTGTTACAGAATAGTCTTAATCACTTTCTAATATTTCATCAAATATTAAGAAACAAGGAACGAATGTACACAAACAATCATTGAATCCAAATTCACAACATTGGTCAGATTGTTTCATTCTCCAAAAAGGAAATTACATAACAATTCGGGATTCCACCAATATGTTACAAACAATTTCCCACTGATAGTCAAATATCAATAATATTAAATAAAGGAAGAGAAAGAACCAACCATTCATCCTTCCTTTCACATAAGTTCATCACTGTACCGTCTTCACATATGAAAACATTCAACCAGTATATAAAAATGAACAAGTTAGACAAGCCGCAAGCAAGATCGCTGTACTAAATCACGAAATAGAAACACAGCAACTCCTGTACAGCAACTAACACATCAACAATTCATGTAACAACCTTAAGCCCAATGCTAGTTCCTTTTACACAGTAAGGCTTGACATAAGTTGAAAACAAGAACTACAAGCGAATCGCTGAAAACCACAACCTTATTGCATCAAACAATCTAAGGTTTCCTGTGAGGCTATGCTATGTTGACCACACAGTATTTCCAAATCATGCACAGTCAAAACGGACAGATTAATTGGAAAAGAACATAGCATACCTATTCTTGCTCAGTCAAAATCAGACTGAAGTAAAAGAAAGGAATTCAACCAAACGATCCTTACCTTGCCGCATGCAAGTCTTAGTGTGATATTCGCGACTTACCCAAACAAGGTCAGAACACGAAACAGTCATCCATACCCAAGGATCTCAACAGTGACAAAAACAGTGTCCAAAGACAAGTTCAGAAAGAAACAGAAGTACCAGCTACCTTTCCAGAGTTCCTAATGATTCATACGAAGGTAACAATTCAAGCAAAAACATATGAATTCATACTGTAAACTGTTAATGGTTTTGTACACATAATCACTGAACCCTACAGCAACGTACTATGAAGTCGGTTGATAAATCCATCTATGCCATTCATGGCAAACATTCAGAATGAAACAAGTGAAGCAAATCGAATACCCATTTCAAGCAAGGAAATCAACTGAGCCGCTTCGAACTTTCGAACAGTTTTCACATAGAAATGAAAATGCATACCCAGGAAATCTATACTGATTATTTATTACAAATAACCGTGGTCAGAAGGACTGTTCCTTTCTCTATAAGGCTTCCACGAAAGCAAATAACAAAACACAAGAATGAATCTACATCCACAACAGTAGATAGCTTATATATGATTCAATCAAGGACTCAACTGAGTCGTTATAATAAAGTATAGATGTATTTATATTATACACAGTCCACAAGTAATCCCGCTAACACAATAACAAGGAAAACAACTTCCGCAAGGTCGTAAAGACTACGGTAACGCAACAGTTGCCTGTTCCAAGCCAAAAATTGAAAACAAATGAAACCCGAAAGTATCATTAGTCGCTGTCAACAAATCCCACGATAGGGTACCCAAAGAAGCATTAATACTGAACAATCTTACAGTATTCATCAGAATCATTCCATACAGTTTCCATAACAAGAACAGTGACCACAATCAAAAACATACAGTGGTCTTATACTACACACAGGTATATTCTAAGGGATCATGCCAAACAGGCCGAACACTCAAACCTTTATAAATAAATACCTCACATGCATAAGCCAGTATGAATACTCAAAGCAAATAGAGCCGAAGTTCGATTTCAACAAACACCCATCAAGAGGAAATTGAAAAATCGAACCAGAAGAGATACAGTGCCAAAAATCAAACTAAACCTCCATATAAAATTCATCTAATCTTCACAAAACATTTGAACAGAGTTGTTTTAATGAAAGCACTTGAAAGACAGCAAGATATTTAAAGGTTAGGGCCTAGCATGCCTGTATTTTGATCAAATTTCCGAAGCAGACCACAGGAAGAGCTCAAACTTCCTTTTCTTTTTCCACGATAAAGCGACCAACAAAATTTCGCTGTCTCCATCACATATATATCCTCCATGACAGAGAAAAGAGCCAGAGAAATTCATTCTTGCCATGCAACTCAAAGAGAACTGGTGCGAAGAACCAGTAAACAAGCAGAGCAAAAACCGAAAATCGCGATAAGCCAAACAAACCCACAAACTTCCCGTTTGCATGCCTTCTCGCGAGTTCCGTGCTCGCTTTCCGAGAAAATTAAATGCCATTAAACCAATTTTCCCGCTTAAACTCAACTTCCACCGACCGCCAGATTTGGTGACAGTCCATCTAAAACTCATGCTCATTTCCAAACTTAGCGACCTGCCACGTCCCCACCGGTTAGCCGTCGCCTAAGCCTCCGCCATGACCTGTCTTTCATCCTTATCCCTTACATTTATTGCCATAGAAAACACCGCCCATGGTTCGCCACCCTTCATAGGCCCCTTCATAATCTCCTCATAAGTTAGGTTAGTATCTTAGGTTAGAGTTTAGGGTAATACCCACACTAACAAATTTACACAAAGATACTAACTTAGGATATTAACAAATAGCCTAGGTCTAGGTTAGACTAACAATAATCTAACCCCTAGGTTAGGTTTTAGTTTTAGGTTACTAACCCTTAATAATTCAGTTTGGTCCTTGTCCTCAAAACTCGAAAAGACCTGCATCATACCTTCTAGAACAGAGTTAGCTCCTGTTCATATTGCAGAATTGTATGTCAACGAATTATTACCTGGTCTACAATCGAGACCTTCCAGATATACTTTGATATCGGGAACCATTTCATTTCACAAGATCAGCCTGAGTCATACTCCTGACCTGCTTAATCAATGCTTCCATACCTTGCAGCCTGTTCAAGGTCTGTGATCTAATTCATCACAACCAGATTTAAAGCATTACTTGGATCAACTCCACTGATCCAAGTCTAGATATTATAGATGAATACCACTATAATTCATTCCGTGATCAGATTAATATTCAGACACAAAATGAAATAAATAAAAGAGTCTATTCATATTTTGACTCAGTCAAGATCTGCAATCTGCAAGAAATTCAGTACATATCAAGCATGATTTCTGAATCGAGGAGCACATCCTTTTACTAGAAATCACATATCAACACTTGAATGCTTAGGACATTACGAGAGTTCAGGAGTCCAGTAAGAGTTCTCAGTTTTTTAAGTCAGCGTAGCAGAGATTTAGGAGAGACGAGTAAGCAGGGGATCAGAGGCACGAGAACAGAGAAGTCAGCAGAAGGCCAAGGGAGTCAGAGCAGAAGTAGAATAGTACATGGTCTAGATTAGAGATAGATCTCAGAGAGACTAGGAGCAGAAAGATAGAAGATTCAGAAAGCAAGAAGCTAGCAGAAGTACAGCAAGAAGCAGATAAGAAGAAAGAAGAAGAGGAGAGCCAGTAGCAAGAGAGTAGATTTCTTTGTGGAGAGATAGTAGATTCGCACATCGTCCCGATGAATACATATAAATTTAACCTTCAGTCAATCAATTTATTAGTACAAAACAATGTTGTTGACTACCCTCCAATATTAACTAGTTTCAAAAATCAATGTCAACAACACATTATCAACCTTGATAAAGTCCGCATTAATCTGGCTTTCATAAATACTTAAAACGATCAGTTCTCATAAAAGTATATTCTTTGTCAACTAGTTTCATCTGTTGCGAAAAGAGAGGGAAAGCAATTTTCATCTCTTCAAGGTTTCCCAAGTTGCACTTTCTTCGTTAAACTGGTCCCACTGGACCTTAATTGCCCTGAATACACGCTTTCTACAAGCGCAATTGGCGAGTTCAGTACTCTGTGGGTGTAACCACGTTATTTCCTGGGTTTGGACCTACAACGGAATTCCAATAAAAACATTGTGACAGATTCTGAAACGTGTATGCTTAAGCAAAGAAAGAAATATGGAAAACATCATGCAATACGAGAATAAAGCAGGTGGCAATGCTAGCGATTAAGCTACAGGAGTGATATTAGACAATTTCGAAAGGTCCCACATATCGTGGTGACCAACTTGGCGCCTTGCAAAAGTTATAGAACTCTTCTTATGGGTTTACCACGTAGAAAAACCTTATTCACCAGCTCTCAAAAATTTCTATAAACCCGCTTAAGTCAGATAGCTCTTCTGTCGATCCGATGTTCTTTAATCGTTACACGAATCAGCTTTAAAAGTATGTTACATTTCTGTGAGAATATTGGTCCAATACCACTCATCCTCTACACTATCCCAACTCAGGGGTCTGCACTTTCTTCCATAAAGTGCTTAAGTGCCCATCTAAGAGAGGAGTGATAAGTGTGTGTAGCGAAATCACCTAATGGGAGATACTCTTCCCATTATACTGTGATCCATGCAATACATTCGCAACATTGTCCTCCAAAACTTGATGGACCCTCCCAGGAGTTTGCCCATCAATTTCTGGATGATATGCCGAACATGAAGTTTAGTTTGTTCCTAGGGCTGCGTTAAGCGTTTGCCAAAACCTGGACGTCATGCTAGTGATCCTGTCAGATATAAATCAGTTATGTACACCATGCAATCTGAAAATTTCATGTACTGAAACCTCTTGGCCAGCACTGGTGAATAATCCTTATTTCAGCGATGAAATGAGTACCTTAGTCAGTTTATCTTACAACTACGAGGATAACATCATGTATTCCTGGACGTAAGGTTAGTCCTTATTAAAAATCCATGGTTATTACTTTGCCATTGGTACTGCGTATGCTTATGAGGATATAAAGGTTCCAGCAGGGTGGGTGCATATGCGCTGCCTCACCGCTGAAATCCAGCAATGTTACAAAAAATTTATCACAGCCTTTTCATACATTTCCAGAAGTATTGTTGTTTCAAATCAGTTAGCATTTTTTTTTTTGTGATACCTGGGTTTCCCAGAGAAAGGTTTGAATTATGAAAGTAAGCTAACAATTCTTTCTCAAATCATTCAGCAAGGTTACATATTACTATATTTCATGTATCGCAAGATTCCTATTATCAAGATGAAAACCTTCTACCTTTATCTTAGGTTCTGCAGCAAGCGCTTGCTTTTACTTGGGAAATATTGCATCCGTATTCTGAGGCACTTTTTTACTCGTCTTTAAATGAGTTCTCAAGTTAGACGAGCAGAAATGTGCATCTACGACTTAGAGCATCAGAATACGTAGTTCTCCTTCCATTGAGATAGCATATCAAAGTTCATATGTGATGAAAAAATTTAAACCACATTCTTTGTCTGGCATTCAGATTGGGCTAGTAGTAAAGATAATTTCAGTCCCAAGTGAGAGTTTTCAACTGCAAAAGGTTTCCAAGCAAATAGTTGTCTCAAGACTTGAAGACCAATTATGAATATGAACAATGGAGCAAGTTCCAAATCAGTGAGGGGCATAATTCAGCTATCATGAATCTT
>JAHRHJ020001635.1:0-20240 GCA_019776745.2 Taxus chinensis
GAGCAGGTGACAACGATCAAAAGAGCTCCCAATGTAGCTGACTGAGTTTAATTTCATGATTTTCAAAGGACTTGGGATAGAATTCCAGTGGCAATCAGGCAACAACAGAAGGTCTTTTCTATTACTATCTCAAGCCCTAATTCTATATTTCTATGTTTGATTCAGTCCATGGAAGCATAACTATCCCTATGGCTTATAACATTGCCATTTAGGGCTGACAATGGTTGATCCAAAGCTAGAAAACTAGCCCCTGACCCTCCCATGCCATTTGTTTCTAGTTTAGAGAGCCCAAACACTAATCAAGCGACACTCCTTTGGCTCCTTCTTCTCCTCACTCCTAGAAATCAATAGTTTCAAATGTAAGTCTTCTACTTCATCTCCAAGTGCCCAATGAGCTTTAAGAAGTCATGAAGCCAGGCTAAAATTAGGAATGAGCTAGCTACTCTCAAGAGGTAACAGCCCAACAGTTTTAGACCTTCCTTCCAGCCTCAAGCTCATCCTAACAGCAGCCCTAGCAACCTCATGACCACCCAATCCCAACCCACTGGATAATCTAAATCAAGCAAGGCCTCTTGCAACACATAACACCATTTCCAGCCCTATAATCCAAATGCTATAGTCTGCCGTAAGGCATTGTGCCAACAGAAACAACGTTGCTCCAGGATATGATTGGTGTTTTCCATGCAATGAACCTCATAACCACTCTATGTGCCTTCAACGGTGCCTTCAATCAGCTTAAGGGTGACACTACTGTGTGGAGTGGTGAGGGCAGTCAGAAAACAACCACCCACAAGAAACATTCCAGCAGCAATCAGTTCCAATGACACCACACTTGTGAACTGGCAGGCAGAGGATTTTGTTGTGGCATAAATCAAACATTCTCTCAGGTGTTGCAGCCTACACAAGGTCAAAAAGAAGGAATTTGGGGTAAAGACCACCATTACTCCACCCATCCACACCTTTTTATGGCTCGACAAATGGTTGGCAAAACACAATCCAGTTGGAAATGCACAAGGGAAGCCACTGAACACTCTAGACACCCCACTCAAAGTACCAGTTGTTGCTACCCAAATTCAAAGGGATGATCTGCAACAAAGGGACAAACAAATAGATCCTTCATCACCATTTATTATCATTGATCAATGAAGAAGACAATGTAAATATAATCCACTGTGGGAATCCCTACTATCCCGGCCAGAGAGATTTCTACAAGTTGCCATGTAGGAACTGACAACTTTCGAATCAGCAAGTCAAAATGTAAGAGGGTGCTCACAAAGTGCTGCCCAGCCGGAGGGAATCTGGATGACAGCAGTAAAATGTTTTGCAGCCCCCTCCTTTTTATGTCTCATTATCATTGGAAACCAATTGGTGGCACAATTGCATAATTGATTCCAGTCAATAAGCTCAGTGATGCCGCAAAAAATAGCTGCTCAACAGGACTTCAATATGAAACCCATATCCCAATTTGTAGTGCATTGGATGGGACAAACACGCAGACAACCAGTTTGGGTGATTAAACCTTGAGCTTACCTTGCAATGCATGTCCAAATGTTGTTGTTTTAACAAGATGTACTCAGGTTATAGACCTTCCACCCTCTTTGGCCCTAATGTTTGTCAAGAGATTATCATCACACACAGCAAGCTTGGAGGATAGTTGTCTTCCTGATTGGTCAAAACACACAATGAATGTTCAATAAACGAGGTAAATAAATTAAACCAAATCTACAATCAGTCTGAAACCTATTGCAACTTTCACATTGAGCTTTACATTTCCAAGTCGAGTAATGCCATTGTTCGGCATTTGATCAAGAAGATCACCAAGCACTGTAAGCCGACACCAAGAGGTTGGAAGCATCCCAGATTAACTCTTATGAATGGGCAAACAGGTGTATGCTTTTGATCTTATTCAATCAGAAGTAGAAGAATTGAAGCTAGGGTCTATTGCAACATCAAGAAGATTAGCCCATTCCTAGCAATCACCACCAAACCCCAGGATGAGACAATGCAGGTATGTCAGCTGTTTTTTTTTATGGATCAAGCGTATAACAAGGTGCAGGAGGGGGATCCATGCGGGTTTCACCTCAAGGAGTTTAGTATTATTCACCTTTTAGTTTCAGTTTGCATGCTCTAATAACACTGCTGCTGAATTGAAAGCCTGGTGCAAGGATTGGCATTTGGCTCAAGAGATAAAGAATTTTGGCAAGTCCTTTGGTGACGTGAGTTGATTTGTAAACCAATTTAAGGGCAGCCTGGTGTCCAGAATATCTGCTCCAGTTGCTACAAGAACAAGGTTTTGGACCTCATTGAAGGTTTTGAGGGCTTAGCAATAAATCCATTCCTAGAAAAGAAACCAATCTGCTGATAGGCTTGCAGCAGTTGGGGCAAAAACAGCCTTTGCTATTGTGGAAGCATTCAAAAGCCAAGGTATAGCCAACAATCCATGTGATTGTGAGGCCTTCGTGCCCCAGATAACAATGTAAGTTGACACGTGTTTTGAGAATGACCACCAAATCAAATCCATTTCTTACAATAAGAACTGAGTTTCTTAGCTAAAAATCAGTAAAAAATGGAACAGACAGTATGGGACCAAGTGGTACAGCTAAAACTAACCAAGCTACCCAGGGACTTCTCCTTTGAGTCCCATTTTCAAATCCACTGCTCATTTACGGAAGGAAAGAAAAACATTTCAGGTCAAGAGAGAAGATTCAGTAGTCCATCTGGTGAAGAGACAAACCATTGCAAATTGGAACGATGACCAACTTAACAAGAAATGTATGAGTTCATACAGCTGTCTCAGGTCTCAAGAGTTCCCTGCTGTGTTTGCTTGGAGCTAAGATTTGAAAGTTTCAATCCCAAGTTAGCTCACACAACCAACACCTTGAGTTGGATCTAAATACTAAGCCCATCCGGTAGAAACAAAGGCCAGTCAATCCACACATTGGAACCTCCTGAGAGGAATTGAACAAGTTGATTGAGTCAAGAATCATATTCCCAATCAAGCATTCTAGTTAGGTTGCCAACTTAGTTTCAGTCAGAAAGAAGAGCGGAGAGATCAAATTGTGCATTGATTTCAGAGATTTGAATAGAGCATCTCTCAAGGACCATTACCCTCTTCCTTCTATGGAGAAAATTTTACAAGTTGTTGCTGGCTCCGAAATGTTTTCATTGCTTGATGGCTACTCAGGGTACAATCAGATTATGGTGAAGGAAGAAGATCAGTTCAAGACAACCTTCACAACCAAATGGGGAACTTATGCATACAGGAAAATGCCATTTGGGCTGTCCAACGCTGGAGCTACCTTCCAAAGAGCAATGGACATGGCGTTCAAAGGTTTGATTAACAACATGGTGCTGATATATCTTGATGATATCATTGTTTTTTCAAAGAATGTAGCAGACCACCTCTCTCATTTTAGACAAGTCTTCCAAAGGTGTAGGAGATTTGGAGTGTCTTTGAATTCTAAGAAGTGTATCTTCCTAGCACATGAAGGAAAGCTCCTTGGCCATATTGTCTCCAAAGAAGGATTAGCAATTGATCCAGAGAGAGTTGAAGCTATAAGAGCACTACCATTGCCAAGCCACAAGAAGACACTTTAGAGTTTCTTGGGGAGAATAAATTTTGTTCGGAGGTTTGTCCCAGATTTTGTAGCCCTTGTCAAATCTATCACCAAGATGTTGAAGAAAAGCATGGCTTTCAAATGGACAACAAAAGGCAAGGAGAGTTTTGAAGCAATCAAAGAAGCCATCTCTCAAGCACCAACTCTCATCAACCCGGACTTCTCCAAGTATTTCATCCTCTATGCATTTGGGGGTAATGATACCATTTCTGCCATTTTGGTACATCAGAACAAGGATAATGATGAGCAGCCAATTGCTTTCTTCAGCCAAAGCCTAGATGACTATGAGGTGAGATATTCTTTTATTGAGAAGCATGTACTTGCAGTAATCAGAAGCTTGAAGAAATTCAAGCATCTAGTCTCAAACAACAAGGTTCAGTTTTTGGTCTCTCATGCGGGAGTAAAGGACTTCCTCCTCAACAAGGATTTGAATGAGAAAAGGGCAGGTTGGATCACTTGTGTCATGGAGTATGACATTGAGATCAAGGTCACCAAGCTGGTAAGAGGAAAAGGATTGTGTGAGCAGCTGATTCTGGGCAAGCAAAAAGGAGTATGCAATAAAAAAGAGGCTGTTTTGATAGTTTAAGATAGCCATGTGCAAGGTACCACTCAAGAAGAGGATAATGCTATCCCCACTCCTTGCTGGACCCAAGGTATAATGCACTTCCTAAGCACAAGCATATGCCCTCCAGAGATGAACAAAACCCAAAGAAGACACTTCAAATTGCAGGCTATCCCATATGCCATAGTAGATGGTGTTTTGTTCAAGAAAGATGTGAATGGAGTGCTGCTGAGATGCATTAGTACAAATCAGATTCATAAGGTGTTGGAAGAGTTCCATGGTGGACCAACTGGTTGTCATTTTGCACCAAGAGTGACAGCTCTAAAAATCATGAAGGCTGGTTATTATTGGCCCAAGATTTTCAGTGATTGCTTTGCGTGGATCAAGAGGTGCAAGAATTGTGCATTCTTCACAGGTAAAGAGAGGCTAGCTGCCCTCCCATTGCATCCAATTTCAGTTGACCAGCCATTCATGCAATGGGGTTTAGACTTCATTAGAGTCATTAATCCCAATTCAATCCAAGGGCACAAGTGGATTTTAACAGCCACAGATTACTTCACTAAGTGGACTGAAGTAGTAGCACTCAAGGAAGCAAATGAGTCTAGCATTTTAGAATTCTATGAGGGGATAGTAACTAGATTTGGCATACCTGCTACAATAATCTCAGATAATGCATTAACATTCATTAGATCCAAGGTGACTGAGTGGGCTATCAAGAACGAGATCTACCTAAGTACTTCATCAAACTACTACCCTCAGGGTAATGGCCAGGCTGAATCTACAAACAAGAACTTGTTGACGATCATTAGGAGGACTCTTGATGAGAATCAGAGGTCTTGGCATACCAAACTGAAATCAGCCTTATGGGCTGATAGGATAACTCCCAAGAGATCCACAGGTAACTCTCCATTCAGGCTTGTTTATGGAAGAGAGGCAATCTTGCCCATGTCACTTGAGTTGCCAACATTGGAACTCATGAAGCAGTTAGAGTTGCTAGAGTTTGGGCCCATGGAGGTGAGATATGCAGAGTTGATTGAGCTCCAAGAGATCAGAAATCAGGAATCCCAAGCAATGGAGAAGGATCAAGATTTTATCAAGAAGACCTTTGATAGGAAGGCCAAGAGTAGATCTTTCTAAGTTGGAGATCTAGTGTTAAAATGGGATGCAGATAGAGAAAAATCGGGAAGGCATTCAAAATTTGATGCCATTTGGAGTGGCCCATACATGGTCACAAAGTGCAAGGACAACAATGCCTTCCAATTGTCTTCATTGGATGGCGAAGAACTGCAGATTCCAGTCAATGGAATCTATCTAAAGCATTGCTACTAAAGGGAAATTCTCCACCTTGTAAATATTAGCTTAGGTTTTCATTCCTCCAAGTGCTTGTGCACATTGTTTTGCTGTAGGTTGTTTTGCTTTCCTTAAGTGCTTTGGCACAGGCTTGCTGTCCCTGGAGATGTTTTGCAGTCCTTGCTTCCATCAGGTGATATTCCATCTTCCTCCTTACAACATTCTAAGTCAGTTGGGGTTCCAAACAGAAAATTTTATGACTCCATGCCCAATGGGTTGCTTCAAGCAACTGGTATCTTCATCTAGCAGGCAGATGACCCTCTGAGTCGCCAAAATTGTTATCCAAAATGTGCCCCTGCTCATTTTTGTGGCTAACTCCTTGTGTTCTTACCTCTCTTGTGCCTCAGTCTCCATTTTTTGATTTTTAGGCACTCAAATCTTTCTAAAAATGGCACCATTGGATAGAGCTCTCTCTCAGCTTTCCAGAAAGGTAAAGTTTTTCTCCTAACTCCTCATATTTTTCAAGTTATGGCTCGGCGGAGTTTTTGTGGGAAATTTTCCCTTAGGAGGCTCGCGGCCAATAGGAAGCCACCACGTGGCACCTAGAGTGGTGGAGCACGGGGAAAATTTGAAAACTTTTCCAAAGACCAAACGGGTAAAAATTCAAACTTTTGCCCGCCGATCCGATTTTGGCCTGTTTTTGCCCTAAATTTTCAAATCGCCATATCTTTCGATCTAGAGCTCGGATTTTCGCGTTCTTTATATCAATGGAAAGCTGATGAAATTCTCTACATGATTCTGGGGTCAATTTTGCATTTTGGTTGAGTTTGGAGAGAGAAAATAAAGAAACACCTCTGGCACGTGGTAATGGCCAGAAATGACATTTCAACAACCAGTTTTAATGAAAAATGGGTCGCATTCTTCTTCAGCATGGCCAAAAATGTCAGAGCATGGGTCTGTAAGGACACCCATGCTATTTTAATGCATCTTCATTCAATGGGGAATGGCTTCCATGTTTTTTACATGTTTTCTCTCTCCTGGGCTCGACCCATGCATTGTAAAAGCCAGATTTGGCTCATTTTTTGAGGTTGAACATTTTTTTTGGATAGCAAGCTTCTTCTTTCACCTTCAACAAGTGATTTTTGCAAGTATCAGACCTTCTTTATGATTGTAACAGGTTTTTTCCTCTTTGATGTTGCAAATGCAAGGATTTTGACAGTGAAAAATGACAGTGCAGACTCTGTGATCAATTTTCAGTCCTTTGTTTGTATTGTCTTGCTTCATTTCAGACCTCTAATTGCATCTTATCAACCTGTGTATGATGTTTCATGTTGCATTTTATGAAATTGTGTCAATTTTCATGAACAAGAAGTGTTCACCACTCCTTTGGTGTATCACCTATTAGTTAGTTTCAATTTTTGCACTTTCTATCTCTGTCTCCTTGGAATTTAGAGTAGGATTAGGATTCAAACCTCTATAATTGTGCAAATAACAAATCTGATCAGAGGAGTTTGAGGAACCAGCCTCTAATATGGAGATTTCTCTCTCATTTTACAAGTCCCACACTTGGAGAGAGGTTTCAATGTTGTGCAATCACACTAGATGCCTGAAACATCAACTTAGAAACCTGATTTGCATCCAGGGGTGCTGCTGATTTGTAACAACAGTTTTGAGGTATGATTTTTTTTTATGTTCCTTTGGGAAATGACTTAAGAATGAAAGTCATGAAATAATTTCAAGACACTCCTTATTCCAGACATCTCAAAGTGACGAAAATGTTGGCTGATGTAAAAGTATTTCTGGAAAGGAATGAAAAAAGACATGACAAATTCTGTTCCTCATTTTATTGAATGTCAACATGTTAAGGTAGAGCACATGTATCCTACTGGATTTTTGTGTCCTCACAACATTCCACATTACAAATGGTAAGTGATTAACATGAATTTTGTGCAAGGATTGCCAATGTCCAAAAATAAGCATGACATGATTTTATTTGTGGTTGACAAACTAACTAAAGTAGCTCACTTCATACATGGTAACCTAAAGGAAGATTCACTCGTAGTTGCTAAATAGTTTGTGCATGAAATTTTTAGATTGTACGGAGTTCCATAATTGATAATTTATAATAGGGATCCTAGAATGACCTCTCATTTTGGAAAATCTTAAACTCAACTCTGGGCACCAAACTGAACTTCAATTCAACATCCAGAAACAATTGGTCAAATAGAAATACTCAGCCATGTTATGGAGGATATGCTTAAAATGTATTGCATGGACCAGTAATACTGATGAGAAGAATAGCTTCCATTGGTTGAATTTTCCTATAAAAACACTTCTCATTCTTCGCTGAAAAATATCACCATTTGAAGCGTTGTATGGGAGAAAGTGTAGAACTATCAATTCGGATAAAACAAAGGACATAGAGGTAGTAGGCCCTGAAATGTTAACATAATTGGAAAAGTAAGTGAAAATCATTCATGAGCGGTTGAAGGAAGCTACTGATAGGTAGAAAAAGCTTAGTAGATCTAAAAAGATGTGACAAAAAATTTGACCTTGGAGATAATTTTTTTAAGGATTAAAACTAAGAAAAACTTAATCATGTTTGGAAAGTCTACCAAACTATCACATAGATATGTGGGACCTTTCAAAATACTTGAATTTATAAGCTCAGTTACATACTGATTAACATTACCTCACACATTATTTAGAATGCATGATGTTTTTCATATTTCATTACTTAAAAAGTATGTTTAAGATGTAACGCATGTCCTAAATTGGAACTCTTTACAGGCTCTAGATCCAGGAATAGTCATGGTTGAATCTATACGAGTGCTAGAAACTTGCATGTCGCATATCAGAAATCAATATATCACGCAATGCAAGGTCTAATGGGACCAATATTCTGACAAAAGTGCATTTTAGGAGAATCTATAAGAGATGAAAAATGTGTTTCCTTATCTGTTTGAGTGATAAAAACAATTATTTGTTTATTTTTTTTTATTGAATTTATTAATTATTATTGATAACAATATTGACAATAATGGCAGTTTTTTGCTATAAACTGCCTATTTTGCAATAATCACTGTTT
Source organism: Taxus chinensis (assembly GCA_019776745.2). Taxonomy (NCBI): domain Eukaryota; kingdom Viridiplantae; phylum Streptophyta; class Pinopsida; order Cupressales; family Taxaceae; genus Taxus; species Taxus chinensis. The sequence continues at coordinate 8,558 of JAHRHJ020001635.1, forward strand.
TAAGGTTGTTACAACCAATATTTTTGAAAAATGATTGACTGAAATTCTAGAAATTTTCTTAAGTTATAAAATAAGAACTATTTTTCTATTTGACTTGACTTTTTTTACATTATGTAAAATCATCGGGATGATGATTCTATAAGGGGGAAGTATGTCACACCCTACATTTGATTTATGTTGTTATAACAATTTTTGGATTATTAAATAACTGCAAATGTTAGTTGATCAGTGTCGATATAAAGGTAGTTATACAAATATATATATATATATATATATATATATATATATATATATATATATATATATTATTGTATACATATATATATTCTCCCACTTTTCTTTTGTTCTAAATCCCATCCATCTACATTTTAATTAATTCATGGTTTTAATTAATTAATGGGTTCTACATACCCATTTAATAATCCAAATATTGTCACATCTCAAAAATAATGCAAAACATGGGCAATAATGCACCCATCCGACATCCCACTCTTAAAATTCAAAAAGAGAATACTTTATTTCACCTAATATCCCCACCTCTTATCACATCCTTATCTTTTTCTTTACTTTAAGTCAAATTGTGAGCCCCGCTGAATCACATCACTTCTTTTAATCAGGGTTACTTTACTCACCCTGAGTATCTTTTAACCTGCAGTCTAACCTCACCATTAAACTATAAATATGGGTTTTCCCCCATATTTGGAAAGGAAGAAAAAGTTAGGAAATTTGGGTGAATGCTGAGGAATTTTAGCCATTTATCATAATATCATTATTATTCTGTCTTTGTGATAACATGTGGAATTTCCACGGTACTCTTCTCATGATTTGATTCATGTAGTGAGATTCATGTTGCATGCGAATGATCAATAGCACCATCTGCATACTGGCATCTTTCAGGTTCTTTTGTTTATCAACTTGCATGTTATTTGTTTGGATTCTATTTTATCATTATTCTTATCACACGGGGGTTGACAGCCACCGAGGGAGTTAACGCTTCCCGGATCTGCTTTGTCAGGCAGCCCCTGCATAAAATCTCTAATCAATCTTTCTCTAGTGTATGTGAGCTGCAGGTTTGTTGGGATCACACCGAGGAGTTCGACATCAACTTTGCACCTGTATCATCCATCACCATCTCCAAGGTACTAAGCCCTTGTATACTCGACATTGTTTTGTGTTTGTTGATTTCTCGTACACTCATCTGGATAGGAAGCAAGAAACTCTGATCAACATTTGGCATGCCCGGTGGGACCAGATCCATGTTCTGGTCATGTTTTTGCTCGCTCACTGTATAGGTGTATAACAGTTATTGTGTTTTATATTATTGTAAGTATGACATCGCATCAATCTAGATATATGTTTGCATATTTTTTGTTTGTAGACTCACCCGCTTGCAGGATCTTTGGTACTATCTTCGTCCATGTGTTGTGGTGCATACAGGTAGTCGTTTATGTCACCATTGGGGTAAGTAGATTTCTCGTTTGAAAAGGTTTGTTATTGATTCATTTATAATAGGTGTAAAATTTTATTGTTATTACTATTTGTTAATAATATATATATGTATATAATAATAATAATAATAATTAAAAAATATCATCTTAACCCTACCCTACGCTACCCCATCTCCACTTCACTCCCCATCCCCCCTAACTAACTTACCCTTCTCCTCACCGAGCCCACTCATACCTTCCACTCCTCCCTACCCACACATACCTATTCTCAATACCTCTCCACTAATCCAATCCCACCCATTTCTCCCACTCCCACCGACTTAATCCACCATCCACCTTGCTCCACTCTCTCCCCACGTAAGCCGACTCAGCTCTCCACGTATCTCCCCCTCCAACATCCACACTGCTCCCCATCTCCCAATAGCCCATCCTCACACATCACTCACTCCCACAGACCCCTTCATCTTCCTGCTTCCCACTCGATCTCCATTCCACCCGTCCACCACTCTCTCCACTTCCTTATATCCTCCACTCAGCCACTCCCATCCTTACCCATTGTCCTCTCACTCCACCAAGCTTCCCCTCCATTTCAAACTGAGATTTCTCCCGAATTTCCCATTCCCTCTCCCACTGGTTATCATCCAACTCTCACTCATCATTTCTGTAGACACACCACAATCCTCCAATTCAGTTGCAATCCCCTCATCCTAAGACACAATTTTCCACTCATGAGCCACACAAGTCCCCTCACCATCACCTCTTTGAAATTTCCCTCGACATTTAAACACTCATGTTCTTCATTCCAGTGCTTAATGATTTTATTTTCTACCACAGTTATCAATTCACAAGTTTTTGATATATATCAACTACATTTTGAGCTATTTCAGAATTTACGATTCACTAGACATGTATTACAAATTTTTAGAACTTACGGTGTTGCACCAAGTACATATTTCCCTTTACACCAGAATTTCAAGTCATTGTCGGTATGAACTCCCATCCATGGAGTCCAACTGCTTCCATCCTTTCCACCAATCCATTTGATTCCTGATGCTTAATGCTCCACTGCTTCCTCTGTTCAGATACACACCGACACCTGTCCTAATCCATAGCAGTCTCCTTATCATTTAATTACTTACAATTCTTTACGAATCACATTTTCCTTCACTTTGAACCAGTCAATTTCAATGCCGACTATTTCTAGCACAGTCTCTTATAATTAATTCACATATCCCTTTGACATTTACGTGAATGCCACATAGCTGACTACACACCACACATTTGACTTTTGAACAAACATTCAATTCCATCCGATTTATTTTTAGGTAGTCTTTCCAACTCATCACATACATTTATTTTTATAGTTATTTATCTAGGACCAACTATAAGTATCTAAAGTGAATAATTTGTTTAATAAAGAAGTCAAATAAGATATTTCTTTTTCCCGTCCCATCGATTAAATGTCTTATCTCATTGTATAAGCTATTAACATCCGAAATTTGATATATTTTAGTATTTATCTATAATTTTGTTAATAAACATTTGTTTATGACTTTTTGTTTAGATTTGATAAATTAAATGCAACATACATATTCACATTGGTTTTGATAACATTGTTTATTAATAATCTAGGAGCTTAATTATTATCTTATTCATTTATCGTTCATTTTTATAAGTCTAAAATGGGTTTGTTTTATATAGTGTGTTCGTTGTTATTATTGTTAATTTGATTATAACATTGATCATGTCTATTATTTTTATTACGATTCACATTATTAACATCATTAGATCATCATTTATTTTATTACTTAATAATAGTCATTGCATTATTTAGTGTTAATTTAATTTATATTCGACTTTTTCAATAATTTGTTTATTCTAATTTATTTTTTTTTTATCTCTTTTGGGTCATATTCACTAATTGTCATATTTGCTTTTACAGGATTGCACTGTCAAAATTAAAATTAAACTCAAACTACATCACCAATCGTCTCTTGTCAACCTCATCTACAGTCATAAGGTCCTTGGACATTCAAGGATCTTTGATTATCATTTTCAAACATCATTTACTGGATACGACAAAACCATGCTTTCTAGATTGCTTAAAGCATACACTTGGCTCAACTTGCTGTCAGATAAAAAGGAAAAGTGATATACAGGTATTCTCCAGTTTTCCCTATTTCCTCTTTTCTGCATGGTACTGTCATTTTTTGGGTGATTGTCAGCATCAAATTTCATCTTTCGAATTTGGAGTAAAATGAACCCGTGCATTCTGCCTGCTCACATAGTGTAACTAGGGGTTTAACTTTTTGCATCACACCTATCATCACACACTGCCTAAAATTTCACAAACTAATCAACACACTGAAACATTCCTTGCACCTGGTTCACTGATTGGGATTTGATCACCCAACAGAAAACCATTTCAAACATTTCCCAGCCATAACTTACCTGAAACCAAACATAGTTCACCTCCTTTTAGGTCCTCTTACAACCATTTTTTTTCTTTTCTTTTTAATCAAAATCAAAAACAAAACAAAAAAAAATGTTGTGTGCCTCACTTGTTTGGCTCATATAATAACAAATTTCATGCCAGTAAGCACTTGATTTAGTATGAAGAAAATGGAACACAACCCCACTTCACATAATGCTTCATCTCAGCTGATAAGCATCCTAGTGGCTTCATCATCCATGTCTCTCCCCACGACCCCCATAAATACCCATTCTCTTACCAATATATCTTACCCGGTACCAGTCAGTCATGCTTCGATGTTAGACCAATCCATCCCATCCAGGCCTGCCACTTCGCCCTCTGTCAGATCAGAGCCTACTGGTACTTCTGTCTTCCCTCTTGGGGACCCAGAATTCAGAAAAATTCTTGATGCCAACCCTGTGGCCCTTCAAGATTATCTCTTAAGAAGATACATACACCTTCCTCTGGATGGCCCACCACTTCAGCAGGTCTATCCTTATAGTACTAGTTCTGAAATTCCTCAGTCTGTGGCCTTACATGATTTTGCTTCATCCTCCACCAACCCATCGGCACACCAGACCACCCAGGTAGTCATGCCCATTCCACCCAACCTTCCTCACATCAACACGACTATCGTGACTGCCATCCCTATCACTACGACAACCCCAATTGTCACTGGTACTTTCATTCAACCATCCCATGTGTCAAATCCCTTATCCAAACAACAAATTCCTTTTACATCACAAGGTCTATGCCCTTACTTCTCAACTTCCTCCAATGATACCTTTGCAACATGCAGTGTCACTTCCAGTCTATCAACCCATCTATACCCATATCCCCACTCAACAGTTACCTCAACAACCTGCACAATCTCAACAATCATACCATGCCCCTGTTTCCCACCAACACACATTCTATCAACCTCCACCTCAACCACAACCCATAATTTACACTCACCCATACCAAGTTCCTCAGACACCCACGCATATGCAAGTCCAACCACCACCTTTCATTTCTCAACAGGAACTTCCTAATGATCCCATGCAAATCTTGATAGGTCAGTTAGCCAACCTAGAGGCTGCTACGTTAGGGTCCAAAGTTACATTGTCTTATGAACAAATATGTAACGAACCCATTCATCCATCTGTGCCCATGAAACCATATCCTCCACACTGGGAATTGCCAAAGTTCACCAAATTTAACAGCAAGGAGGACCCTCAACAACATCTCTGAGCATTTAAACATGTGTGTTATCTCATTGCGCATGACCAAGATTTGATGCTCCATACATTCCCCATGTCTTTGGCAGGCCCTGCCCTAGATTGGTATAATAATATTCCCCAATACTCCATATTTTCTTTTTCTCAGCTTGCACAATTATTTCTTGAGCACTTCTCCATTAATATTGCATGCAAAATAACCATCAACGATCTGTATACCATCCACCAATTCGAAGATGAATCCATCATGGATTTTGTCACATGATGGCACAATATTATAAACCAATTATCTTTTCCACTTCCTCAAACTGACCTCATCGAGCTCTTCGCATGCTCTTGCGCTAAGAATATTTCATCGACCTTGCAAATCCAATCATTTCACACTTTTGAAGAAGCCTTCACCATGGCCCGCAAGCTTGAGACACGTGCCCTAGAACAGGGGCATTTAAAATTAAAGACAAATAAGCCCAAAATAGAATTTGTCAGACCATCCACATCAAATGATAAGTCAAAGACAACTGCCAATGCTGTCATTGTCAAATCATCTCCTACACTGACATCTACTACAATATCCCAACAATGATTCACATGACCAATGCCCACTTATACTCCTCTAGGAGAATCATACAACACCATCTTTGACAAATTAATAACAACACATTTGATCAAGCTGCCACCTATCCAACCAGTTGACGAATCTAGACCGAGACCTACGTGGTATCGTGAGGACCATTACTGCAAATACCATCAAGTCCAAGGACACGACATAGAGAGATGTCAGACTTTCAAGGATTCAATCCAAAGACTCATCAATCAAGGAGATCTTCAAGTAGATAATCCAAATGCTTCACCTAATCAACCACTAGATATTTTTAAACAACCATTTCCAAACCATACACCCACATCAATAAGTCAAACCACCACTACTTCTACATCACAAGTTCCCAATGCCCACACCATAAATACTATACATACTGTGGGTATAAATTCAGTTCCATCCACAGATATACCTTCTTCATCAATCACCATATCCACCTCACTAGAAGCTCCCCCTTTCTTCAATCCATTAACCCTCACCCCCACACTAACCTCGGTCCTATCTATGTTCACCTCAACACCTCTTCCCACATCCACCATTGATTCCACATCTGAATATACCTCATACACTACATCATCCACATCTATTCCATCTTTACCCATAATGCCAACCATATACCCAATCCCAGTTCTGGACTTACTACATCAGTCATTGAGACCACATCCACATTGTCCTTCCCCTCCTACATCATTTTAAGAACCTTTGAAAGAACTTCAAATGGATTCAATTGCAAATAATCTTTCTACCTCATCAGTGCAACCAAATCAATTTCCACCTTCCTTAGATTCCAACGAACAAATATTCCTTCCTATGCCTCTATCAGTACCACCTCTGGATCCTCTGGTAGAAATTATTGTCATTCCTCCCAAGGACGGAACCTCCCAAATATTGTCTCAAAATTCCCTTATACAAGAAAATAATATTCCTTCTTCTAAACAATCCAACCCCAAATCCCTTCAACTAAAATCATCCAACACTATGAAAATCACAACTGGATTCCAGCCATCAAGACATGAACATACTCAAACTTTTTCCTTAACATCTTAATTATCTCAAACATCCACTCCTTCTCCAAAATCCAAGAGATTCTGTATAGACACAACACCTTTAAATGTTTTAGTTGAATCATATACGAAGGTCTTCCGACGTTTGTTACAATTTTTTGTAATCACACTTCCACATATTAGGGCCTTTGACCCTAGTAGTAAGAAGCCACCGTGGTTTAATTCTAGCCTTGTTTGCACATATCATCGTACCCCTGGACATGATATCAGACATTGCAGAGCATTTCAAGCCATTGTTCAAGACTTCATTAAGGAAGGATGCATCCTTCCCAAACCAAACCAGTCTATTCCCTCCACTTCAACATCTGCACTGTTGACCTCATCTATTCAAATGCAAATGTCCCCTCATTCTTCACACACTTCCACAACCATGTCACCTCCAAGTGAAGAATATTTTAAAGAGGATCCTTCATTCTCCATCAAAGTTATTCAAGTACCTCCTCAGTCTGGTTCACGTGACCCTAAATCATCAACTAACACTAAAACTGAAACCAAAACATTAAAAATGCAACACAATCCATCCCCATCCTCAACATCTATACCAGTTTATACATCAACATCCCAGATTTCCATGTCTAAATCCAAGCCAAAACATCATCTTAAAACTCATAAGAGTTACCTTCTTTTTGACACCTCGATTGGATCCTACGCAGACATCCTTCAACATCTAATTCAAACTTCTACGATCATGCTTCCTCCCATTAGACATCAGGATCCTTATAGCAGTAAACCTCCATGGTTCAATCCCAATTGCATTTGCACCTATCATTGTGTTCTGGGCCATGACATTGAGCAATGTAGGGCCTTTCAGACCATCGTCCATGACCTCATTCAGGAAGATGATTTCCTCAAACAGGGGGAACATACTTCCCCATCCACAACAAATATAACTCATCTTTCTACATCCTCATCCATCGGGTTTCCTAACACTCCCCCATCCACATCTATTCCCTCTTTACCTATCATACCATCTATTGATTCTCTCTCAGTTCCTCTTTCCACCCTTCTAATCATGTCAAACACATCATCCTCTTCTTCCACATCATTTGCAGAATCTTGGACAGAACCACAACTTACAACAACTTCAAATAACCCTCTCATCTCATCTACGATGCCTCCACAACAAACCAACCTTTTTGGGACATCACCATGAAAACACTAAGATTGTCACCCATATCAACTACAACACAACCTTTAGATCCTTTGACTAAAATCAAGTATCATCCCTTCCAAGAATGCTCCTTTGCCATCCAAATCTAAGATCCTTGGTACAATTCCACAATGATCTCTTGTGTGTCCCCAAAAGAAGATAGACATTTCACCAATGAATACCAAACATGCATCATCTATTTTGGGGCAACATCAATCTCCATCTAAGGCATCACAATCACTCAACCAAACAAAATAAAAAACATCCAGCATTCCCTTGAGATTCGAATCAAAATTGTGGAATGACATGAAGCAATCCTCCAAGACAACTCATACAACCACACCCCAAGCAATTTCATCAAGATCTACATTAAAGGATTCCCAAGAAAATACATATACTAATGTATCAATTGAATCGTATGCAGAAACCCTTCAACACTTATTACAAATTTCTGCCATTACGCTTCCACCTGTCAAGGAATTTAACCCACATAGTAAGAGGCCATCGTGGTTTAATCCCCACCTCAGTTGTGCCTACCACCGTACCCCGGGTCATAACACTGAGCATTGTAAGGCTCTTCAAACTGTCATCCATGATCTCATTGAAAGAGAATACTTTTTTGAGGATTTTCCCTCTACCATTTTATCTGCAACTAATTCCACATCTATCGAAGTCTCTAAGTCTTCTCCTCCATCCTTCATTAACATCTCTCCTTCACATGTTATTACTCATACAGAAGGTCCTTCCTTATTCATCAACACTATTTTCCTATGATCCCTAATGCATCTACCTAATCATCCACATCTAACTTTCCTACAAGTAATACAATCTCTTTCGCTAGGGAGTCACCTCCCCTCATCCTTATCCGATTAATGCATTTCATATCTAAACAACTCTCCTTTCACGCTGGGAGACTTTAATCCTTGACATTGTTTTATTTACCTCATCCAAATACATCCAATCTAAACTAACCCCATCCAAATATTCATCTCATTTGAAGCCCACTTTTGTGGCCATTTGCATCGATCCCTTAGAGGACCATTTATTTTCATCTTAAGCCCACTATGGTGGCCATGTTTGTCTCTTCGTTAAGAGACTATATTTATCTTTTTCATTGAAGTCCACCTTTATGGCCATGATTGTGTCATCAAAGTCCTCCTTTGAGGCCATGTTTGTCCTTCCAATAAGGACCATATTTTTCACCAAAGTCCACCCTTTTGGCCATATTTCATCTCGATGGGATGCATATATTTCTCTTGTTTATTCACTTTTAAAAGCAACACATAGATTCCATCTCATCTATCTCACGATGTTCTATTTAATCCATTCCATCTTATTCAAAATCCACCATTGTGGTCATAATTGCCCCTTCTTCGGAGCACCATCTATTCATCTCGTTAGGGATGCATATTTTTGCTTCCTGAAAGGGTAGTGCATAGTTCTACCTTCACTCATCCTCCCAAAATTCTTATCTTATCTCGGACACAATGTTAATCAAGGAGTCGGGGAAAATTTGCTCCCAACTGGATCAGACCATATATTATCACACATAAGTATGGGTCTGGGGCTTATCGCTTAGCTTCTCTTGATGGTAAACCAAAGATCGAACCCCTTAATGCATTGCACTTATGACCATTCTATTGTTAGTACACACACTTATGAGCATAGTCTTATCTTTAGACCATGTCTCCACCATTATCCACTTCCATCTATCATGGTAATGATATGAATTATGTGGTCTACCATCACTACTTTGATATGACCTTGAATATGAGTACCACGGATCTACTTATAACATATTCATTATGGATAAGTTCTCCCATTTGGTGAGAACCCCATAATCATTACATCCATCACCCTCTCATTCTCCTATGACAGTCATGTAAAGGGTATCAGGGGTGTCTCATGTACCATCATTATCCCCTCCTAAGTGGTTTATTACTAAAAAAATAGACACTTTGACCTAACCGGACATCGGTTCCTACTCGACCGACCGTCGGTACATAACCGCCATCAGTTCATGTTAATGACCTCCCCTAGCCAAAAAGAAAGGATCGGCATTCATTTGCAAGACAGACGAAAAGTGACGAAAAGAGAAAAGGTTGAAGAGAAGAGCATCGAGCCGAAGACTGCAACTGAGCAACTGGATACTGTCACCTTCATTCAAGCGTTGGAAAAGACTGAGGATAGCTTTCATTAGCTCGCTTTCTAATACCAGATCATCCAAACTAAGCCTCAACTGTCGCCACCACATTCCTTGACCTTGGATCTTCACAGGAACTAGTAGTAGTATTTCTTGTAGTTCTGTTATTATTTTGCTTAATCATTTAATGGGGAAACTGACCACCTTCGAAAGGAAGTCTAATTTCCTGGGCCTAAGGCAGTTCCCTCACTTGGTAGACTCAGATCTAGTGGTCTTGCGTTCTTATTTAAGGTAAGGAGTCCTTCCTAGACAAAAAAGGCGTTCTTCATAATCAATCTAATCTGTATACGGGTACACGCACACCTCCCAACATTCAACAGTATTCCTCCTAGCCCTAACCCTTATCTGTTCTCAAGAGAAGAAAAGGATAAAAGCAATCTATTGGACACAAAATCTGTTGTGAAACACCCTCGAAGGACAACTATGAATATAAAACAAGAAATGTCGAATAAAAATAAAAACATGCAAATTTAAATCAAATCAAAAGAAAAAAAAAAGAAAAAAATAAAAAATCTAAAAATAAATAGCCGATCACTGAGATGCTATCATTCTCACCATCTAGGTTATTTATATAGTCGCCCCCATACCATTGAAGGAGGGCTAATGTTGTCTATGGCATTCCGAAAGCTTTCGTGCAATTGATAAGTTATTCTATTATTGTTCTCTCCCTTCCCAGAGCCTGGGGTAGAGCTTAAGGAACACCACCTTTAGAGACATTTTTCTTGTATACAAGGTACATCTCAAATCCCTTGTTCATGTCGATATTAATTATATGAGAATCTTCATCCATATCTTCCTTTGGTATTTTGGTATAATCAAATCTCATAGTATGTACATAACCGTTTGGGCATAATTGCCAATGCTTGGAGTAAGTACACTTTTTCGTGTTTACTTCTTATCTGATTAAACAGAATACCTTTTAATGGCCCTTACTATGGTTATGTGACACCTATCCCATCAAATAATCTTTTTATTACAATTATTTAAAAATCAAATTTCATCATTAAATCTAAATCTATCTTTTACTCTTAAGGATGTCCCCTCCATTAATTATCATCCATAAATCTATGAAACTGATTACTGTTTATAAACACTCCTTCAAACCTATAGTTTGGGAATTTACTTGATCTCTGGTTTGCTGGTTTGTGAATTCTAATTGAGATATCTCTAAAGTTGCAATTCATTATTTGGCAGTTCTCATCCCACCATACCAATGTTTATCTTTCTCCTCCATTCTCTCGCATCATCCTTCTCTTCTCTTTACAATCATCCACCAATTTTTCTTTCACATCACTCTTGTTTTGTTGTTATCTAGCGCTGAACATCATCGTATTCATCATTCACAGACCTTTCATCCTATACTTGGCAACATTGCGTAACTCACATGCAGCACAAAATCCTAGCGAGGTTAGACCGTAATTGGACCAGGTCTCATTTGTGATCATGTTTGTTGACCATTCAGTCCTCCTCAGTCCCATTGGTAACCCAACTTCTCCTAAAATCCCCTCATCTCATTCTCTGTTGCTA
>JAHRHJ020001636.1:0-20182 GCA_019776745.2 Taxus chinensis
ATTTAAATTTTTGAAATTGTGTATTATTTTTGAGATCTACGCATTGGTGACATTTTTATACAAATATTTCAGATGTAAAATATACTTTTACTCATTGTAATATTTACATGTACTCAATTATACAGTGCCAAATTTGGAGGGGTGTTGTAATCACTTGTGGATGTAATTTCGGTTGAGCCCGACGTCCTAAATTTTTGGGAGTTACAGTTTGTACCTATCATGGATTCTGAGAATGATATGCTTTTCTCTAAAGTATGTGGACTTCAAGAGGATATTGTAAAATTTTTGGAAGAAAATAGATCACTCAAGAAGTGAAATTCTCTTCTACAATCACTCATTCACGATAAGGATACAATAATACACTCCCTGCAAAACAAACTTGCTATCCTACAACATCACCATCATATTATGGACCACCATATCTATGCTCCTAGTCCACTTGCAGCTATTACTCCTGAACTTGCTAGCATTAATCTATCAGTTCTTTGAGTTTGTTCCTACTCTTGATGCTCATACACCTATGAAGCTTATTACTGCATACTCTTCCACATATGTACCTATTACATCACCACATGTTGTGTATCCTACTTTTTCTCAGCTGCATGGATTTTTTGAGAAGCATACCATTGCATTCTGTTCTCGCATGCTCTGTTCTATGTGTCTCACTAGCGAAGTAATTGGCAGACATTCACAGGGTACTATTTCCTCTATTCCACATATTAAATGGAATTCTCATCATGACATTGGTTTTTGAGTAGATACTTCATTGGGATCACACATTGATAGAGCTCATTTTTTTGTTCGCTCGACTCTTTCTGAGGATCATGAGCAACACATGACTTTTGAACCTTCACTCAGGCCTGAGAAACTTGATATTTCAATTGTCATACATGATCAACCTGACACACATTCTGATGTTCTTTTGCATGCACCCATTGTGCATTTTACACCAAGTCATATGCAGGCATCTTCTTCATCCATCCGTGTTGATTTAAGGTGGATATCTGATCACTTGTGGTGGTGATATAGGAATTCGTTGAGAGGAAACTACAGGCGTGGCTCCACCATTAGACCTCTTGCTCCACTTTCTAAACCTTATGCATTGTGATGCTTCTTTTTTTGAGAATTTTTCTTTAGTAGGTGTAGTGTATCTCTCTTATTTGTTGAGAGATTTTGTATCTATATTTTTGACACTTTTGGCATGTTGACAATCTCTCTTGTGGGGGAGCTATTCTGGTGCATTCCAGTGTTAGTTTTTTAGTGTTCGAGTAGTTGTTTTGATAACTCATATAGATTTGTAATGCCACTCCACCCATTCAATAGTATGGGAGGGTGTGGTGTTGATCCTGCTTCTTTGAGTTTTGAATTTATCTTGTCCTTGCCTTGTTACCTTGGCTTTTCTTGGATCGTGACACTCTGGATTTTGTGTCCTTGCCTTGTTGCTTTGGTTTTTTTTCTTGGATCGTGGCACACCTATTTGCAGCAGTTGATCAAATTATGTTTGGTGTTTTTTTTGCACTTTCGACATCACTCCGTTGACAGTCTCCTTATATGGAGCTATTCTGGTGAAGCCCAATGTCTAGTTGTTTTTGAGTTATATAATCGAGCATTGGATTCGACCACATAGTGCACACCAAACTTCTTCAGCATTGTATGAGTTTTTTGATCCAATCTTCTTGGAATGCCTTGGAGTGGGTTTTTACTCTCTTTACTTTATTGTTACTGGTTTTGGGTACCTTGCGGTGTCTTTTTTTCCCAGTTATTGTACATGAGTACCTCATCAGGCCTAGTTTTTGGGACTCATACTATGGACATGCCACTTCTATTTTGGCCCCTAGCTTCACTTGAGGGGGGGTGTTAGAGTAGGTATTTACCTTATCTCATGTTCACTTAGGTGTTTTATTTACCTTTATTATATTTATCCTCAGCCACTAATGTGTGTGGATATTTCTTTTATCTTATTTATATATTAGGAGATATTATCTAGTTGAGTTTAGGTATCTAGTTATTTACTTGATCTATGGTATTGACTAGATCCTTGATGTCTAGTTCTCTCCTAAATCTATGGTCTTGACTAGTTCTTTGATGACTAGTTATTTCCTTGATTTATGGCTTGATCTACAACCTTGACTAGTTTTTAGATTGTTATTGCTTGCTTATTTAAGAAAGGCCCATTCTCAATGTATTACATTGAGTTCCATTATAATATATGATATTATTTGGTCATTTATTTGCAAAGGTTTTATATAAAGTTATTCTGGTGAAATTACTTTCATCTTATTGAACGTGGTGTTTGATTAGCAAATGTGTTCTTGGCTTGGTACAATCTAGTTATCGTTCCTTTCAAGCCTCTTTATAGTAGTGTTAACACTGGTGGTGCACGAGGGTGACCATACTTCAACTAATGTTTACGCGTTTTAAACTACTCTTTCATCCATGACTATGGGTTTGAGATGATGATCAAAGTATTCAAAGAGCTTTATAGATGATCATAAACTAGAATTTGTATAACGACTGAGAGTTTTAGACAATTCAATAATGTCATAAAGTCCAACATTTAGAGCATAGATCCTAACAATGTCCAAGACCATTTGGGAACTTGCATAGGTATGCATGGTATGCCCCTAACAGTTTCTTATAACCCTAAACTAGTCCATATTTTCAATCATAGTCTCTAGAATGGGAAGCTTACTTTAGTCCATATTCCCTGTTCCTATGGTGCATCTTCTGAAAACCTCCCATTGTCACCACATAATCTACTAAGTGCACCATTTTTGTATTTTCATAGTTTTTGTATCTTATTTAGCATTCTTTACACGAGTTGAATAGCCATATAAAATAGTTATTTTAATTTTAATAATTAATGTTGGAAGTTAATTAATCATAATATTCAGGTCCTTATGTTGTGATGCAACCTTGCATTTTTAGTGACTAATTCACTGTAAACAAATTAGGTTTCATGTTAAATATAATTAAGGTTGTAAACATATTCTAAATAGCCTTGTCTACTTTTGATGACATATTACATCAATGACAGAGCTTTTAATGGTTTGCCAAAGTTTCTTCCCTTCTTCTCATACATAAGGGATATCATTTCAAACCTACATGTTTTGGATTATTTATTTTTGTGGTATTTTCTAGGTTTGTTTGAATCTTTAGTTAAATTATCCCTTACGAGTTTCAAGTTTCGAGATAACAATATAGATCCACATATTGGAAATTTTTTAAAGAATGTGGTATTTTACTTTTTTATTACATGATTGATAAATATTTAAGATTAAAACTACCACCATCCATTTAATCATATAGGGGTTTTAGAAAAAATGGTTTACTAGAATTTAGTTAATTTGAATATACATATCGAATAATGTTAAATTTACTTTGAGTTTATGAATACCCTAATTGTTTAATTGTCTTGTAGAAAAGTGATCTGTTTTAGTATTTATGTGTTACTATTGCATTAAATAGAATATTGTAAATTGTGAGAATGATTAGCAATGGATTTTATTGGTCGTCATAATAAGGATTAGAAATAATTATCAGTTGCTAAATGCATAGGGAAGTATCCCTTAACATTCTTTTCATCAATTTCAATCCCAAAATTAATACTTTGATTGAACCATTCAATTGAAGAACACAAGTCCAATAACAGTATAAATTAAGGAAGAGGAGGAAAACATAAAAAAACGTTCAAGTCCAAATGGAAAATGAGACAATCAGAGTTGTTAATTGCATGCAAAGGATGTGATATTACATTCAATGGCAAGAGATGAGAAAATGCTATACAGTAAGCCCAAAGTACATGGGTCTTTTCTACATCTATGAGAGTATTGGTTTGCTTACAATTTCCATAAGTAAATTTACAAAAAAAGGTGGTCCTCATTTATCAATGTAGTAATTAGTTATTCAAATACCTCTTGCCACAGGGAAAAGAAGCCTTACTGGAAATATTTTGAAAATGTCTTCCATTACATTTTATCCTTTTCCCTTGAGTTTCAACCATCCAATTGCACGTAAAGTTATGATAAAGGGAAAATGGTATTGATTTTCAATGGAGTTGATATGTGACAAATAGGTTAATTATTAATTAACCATATATTAATTATGCATTTCATATTTCATTATTTAATTAATGTTATTAATTAAATAATGTTGTTATTGGTTTTATTAACCATATTTGTTTTATGTAAACATTAGGGATGTTGTTATATTGTTTTAACAATATTATTGTTGTGCTTCCCAGATGTAATATTTGGAAGCTAATGTATTTTAAATTTGTTGTTGCATTGTTGCAACTTCTCTTTTGTTTGTATCCCGGCTGTGCAATACATACATACATACATACATACATACATACATATACACACACACACACATGCACACATATATATATATTGCAGCCTACTTATGTGTACTTCTGTGTATAAGTTGATTTCACAATAATATATTTTACAGGCTTCCATCCCTGTTTTGTGAAACTACATTTGGTACCAGAGTGAATTGAATCTCCTGTGAAGGTGTGGAAGAGAGAGAGAAGAGAGGAAGGAGAATTTTGGAGAAGTGTTTGCAGCATTTGAGAGCCTGTGCAGCCTCCTGCAACCTCCCAGCCCCATCCCTGCCTCCCACATCCTCCTGTTCATTTCCAGGTGTTTGGAAGCAAATTTTTTTTCCTTGGTGCACCCAGCACCAGGAAAAATTTGTTGCAGAAAATTTAAAAAAATAAATAAATTTCCCCATTAGGGGTTTTATCTCTAAAATTAGAGGTATATTTAGTCTCTACTAATTTTTAAACTGTTGTATCAAATTGGAGGATTCACTCTATATTTGGAGGTTGAATTAGTCATCCATTCTGGAGGAGAAAATTGACTGAGTTGTTGAGCTAAGCTTGATAATCCATTGAGTATTGAGACATTATTCAACTATGAAGCCATTTGTTATTGCTGTGTCTAAACCAAAGAGCCAAAATCATTCTACATGGATCGAACCAAGTTGAGTTTTCAAATCATTAGCAAGTCAATTGAACATATTCTGTAACTGAGATGAGCCAAATTGGATTGACGACATCCATTGAAAAATTACGTTCGAGCCGAGTTCTATTTGGCTTCCAAGCCTAACCTCCCCCTGCAACCAAGTCTACACCAAGAACTTTGAATCACAAAAGTTTCAAAGCCACGATGAAAGGAGTGAATCGACCTCAAAGAAAAAGTCCACTTGGGCCAAGTTGCATGATTGAGCCAAAAATGGTCTCCATAAACCAACACCATCCCTGAAGACCAAGCCAAGTGCAATACCTTTAAATATTCTGATCCCACGAGCCATCCAACTCCAATCCCAAATGCAACCTACACAAATGGTGCAAGAAATAAAAAAAAATGTGAGCAAAAATCCGTGGAAAGAAAACAACCTGCAAAAAAAATACAAAGTTCAGTGCAAATAATAAAAATGGTGGAACATACATGCAAAGGAAAAAAAATAAAATTGCAGAAGAAGGAAATAAAAGGTTTCAAATAAAGCTCAGATCAGATTTTTTAGATGCACACTAACCCTAAATCATCTTCCATGCATGCAGCTCCACGTGGTCAATCTGCCAAGTCACATTTTTCAAAGGTGAGTCAAATTCACCTTTTTAAATACAATTTGCTTCATTTCATATGCACAAGTGCTCATAGAGCCTAGTTGGATAGAGGAAAGACTTAGAAGTGGGAGGTGCATGGTTCGAATCCCACCCCCAACTTTTTTCAATTTTGAATTTAGAGAAAAATTTAGTGAAACCACCAAGTTTGGAGGGATATTTAGCGAAAAACCTTGACTAAACTGCTTAGTTATAACCAAACAGGCATCTAAAAAGTTAGTGAGAAAAACCCTAAATTTAGGGTAAAAAATTTTTTTTTCTCCTAAGCCTGTTTTTTCATTTTGGGCATTTTTTGCAAAAGGAAGACCTATCCAAAAACTTCATCTTGGGCTATCTTTTTAACGGTTTCTGGCATTTTGGGTCATTTTGGGCTCCAGAGGCCACCAGGGCCCGCAAAATAAAAAAAATTGCCTGCCATTCAATTTTTTCCAGATTTTTGAATGTAATTGCATACTGTTGTATATTGTACTAATTTACAGGTTGCCATAGTCAACTGCAAACTTTGTAACTGCTCAGAAACTGGCAGAATATTGTAATCACAAAAAGCAAAAAATTGGTTATGTAACACTCATGAGATCCTAGATCTCATTCGCAGCGTTTGGTATATACGGTGCCTCTGGGAAGTGCTTACGGGTAAAGCCGTCATGACTACTACTGCACTTAATGCCTAATATAGCTGCAACAATGTCATCTGGGCATCGACCCTTTAAATCGATGGGGAGTAATAAGGTCACAGTGCACACACTATGAGCCATCCCATCTGTCTATGAATGATTGCATGACATAAATCCAGACTGAGAAATTATCCAAGTATATAGCAAAGTTACGTGCACGTGCATATGAGGATATTTCTTTGAGCTGGTGTCAATAATCACACAGACCCCTTTCAGTACTGTCTTGGTACCACGTATTGAATTCTTTCACGTACGTTAACACCTCTTTCACGTACTGCCAGGTATATAGAAAGGGTGAGCTTCTTCCACGTACCACCTAGGTATATCGGAAGGGCACGTATATAGAAAGGTTTGGTATATCAGACTGATGGTATATAGATTGGGAGACCTTATACCTGGAGTGATAAGAGCCAAACCCTGTCAGTGATCTCTACAAAATGGGCACCAATGCCCCCAAATTTTTTCTTCCAGATTCACAACTACTCAGAGGAAACAACTATGCTGCATGGAAGACAAAAATTAAGACACAACTTGAGTTTGAAGAGATCTGGCCTACTGTGAATGGTACTCTGACCAGATCAACTACTGATACAACACAACAATGGTAGTTTGATAAAGCAGATCAGAAGGCCAAACTCATCATCTTGTTTGGAGTGTCCTGACGATGTGCAACCCCACATTCGAGATGCCAAAAAAGCCAAAGAAGTGTGGGATAAGTTGAGCACAGTATACGAGGCCAAGAACAAGAATGTTATACTGAATTTGTAGAGTCAGTTACACACATTGAAGTTCAAGCAGAATGAAAAAATAGAAGCTTTCTTAAGAAGAGTTACAGAATTGAGGGCTTCACTTCTAGCCCTAGGAGAAGCGGTCACAGATGATGCTCTCATTCCCATTGTTCTGAGAGCACTCCCCTCTTCTTACCACATTTTTGTCACAACACTAAATGTGTCAGATACGACAGTTAGTTTTGACAAGCTGGTAAACCTACTGCAACAAGAGGAAGCCATGCACAATAAGGATGATGAAGAGGAGCAGGCACTTTCTTCACATCAAAAATGGAAAGGAAAAGGTAAAGGAAAACCTAATTCCTATCAAAAGTCCCAAAATCAAAATCAGTATCAAGGGGATAGACAACAGAAGAAGCAATGTCCAATCTGTAAAAGAGGACATAACCTACAAGATTGTTGGTATAATACTTACAAGAAAGGTTCATCAAGAAACTCTAGACCTCCACAACAATCTAACAAGGGACATTCTAACTACAATCAAGGGTAGAAAAAGGGGAACTGGAAAAGAAGACCCCATCAGCAAGGTAATATTGTTGAGCAACAAGAACAGTCAGACAATGAAGACTACTTGTTCACTGCTCGATCAAGTGAACCATCCACGTCATCTAGTGATGTTTGGTATGTTGATTCGGGGGCCACTCGACACATGACTGGCCACAGAGACTAGTTTATTTCAATGAGGGACACGCCATCGAAAAATCATGTTTCGTTGGGAGATGATTCTTCATATACAGTTCAGGGGATTGGGAACATTTCTCTACCCCTTGGTTCACGCAACTGTAGACTATCAGATGTCTTATATGTCCCTGGGTTGACAAAGAATCTACTTTCAGTCAGTCAACTCCTTGATCACAACCTAAAAATTGACTTTGATAGTCATTCCGGCAAGAAAACATGTTTGATTCGAGATAAATCACGAGGCTCGAAAATAGTTGCAAAAGCCTCCAATGTGGGATGCATGTTCCAACTTGATTTTGTTCACAGAGACGATCAAGCACTTGTGGCTAAGAACTCTACCTCAGCACAATTGTGGCATCAGAGACTTGGTCATGTAAGTTTCAAGTATCTCGAGACACTTCGTCAGTGTAATATGGTACATGGGCTACCATCTCTTCAGAAGGATACAGACAAGTGTCCTCACTGCCTAGTAGGAAAACAACACAGAGCTTCATTCCAGAAGAGTACATTTTGAGCTCATGGAAAACTTGACCTGGTTCATACCAATCTTTGCGGTCCAATGCAACCAAGTCATTCTGGGTTCCAGTACTTCATGCTTTGTGTTGACGACTACTCAAGAAAAATGTGGATTTTTTGTCTTCGCAAGAAAAGTGAAGTATTTGAAACCTTCAAAAAGTTCAAAGTAGCAGTTGAGAATGAAACTGGTCATCACATCAGAACTCTCCACTCAGATCGAGGGGGGGAATTCACCAGTAATGAATTCAAAGACTACCTACAAACTCACGGGATTCGTCGACAAATGCCTCCTCCACACACACCGCAGCAGAATGGTGTTGTTGAGAGAAGAAATCATACTATCATGGAAATGGTGCGATGCATGATCGATGACTCTAGTCTTGCAAAGACATTCTGGGTAGAAGCAACAAAGACAACAGTGTATTTGTTGAACAGAGTGCCCACAGTTGCTCTTGAGGGAGTAACACCACAAGAAGCATGGTCAAAATGGAAACCATCTATTGCACACCTTAGAGTATTCGGGTGTAATGCAAGTATGCACATACCCAAGCAGAATAGAAAGAAATTGGACATGAAGTCACAAAAACTTGTCTTCATTGGGTACAGTGAAGAGACTCTTGGGTACAGATTAATGGATCCTAAGACCAGAAAAGTCTACACCAGCAGAGATGTTGAGTTTTTTGAGAAGAAGGAAGTAGAGACTCCTCCAGACTCACCAGATGTAGATTTTTCTCCAGTTGTAAAAATTGAAGCTGATGTTCCCTCAGAAGATGAAAGTAATGATGGGGATGATGGTGTTGATCAGATAGAACCACGACCCATGGGAACAGTTCAACGTATGCCCAAGTGGTGTACTAGCACATTATGAGATGCAAGAATGGATGCTCCACCGGATACATCCACCCCTGGACCACGGACTCATAGTAAAGCAAGAGAGGAAGTTAACTTTGCTTTGATGAGTAGAGTTATTGAATCTGATGAGCCCTCTACAGTCCAGGAAGCCCTACAGTCAAAAGCTTGGAAAGATGCCATGGATTCTGAATATCAATCAGTGATGAAGAATAACACTTGGCAGCTTGTCGATCTTCCACCAGGAAAGAAACCCATTGGATGCAGATGGATATTTAAAACAAAGTACAAAGCAGATGGGATAGTGGACAAGTATAAAGCGAGACTAGTAGCAAAGGGGTATGCACAAAAAGAAGGCATCGACTATGAGGAGACATTTTCTCCCACAGCTAAGATCAAAACAATCAGAATGATCTTTTCTCTAGCTGCACAGTTTGGCTGGAAAGTCCACCAGATGGACGTAAAAAGTGCCTTCCTAAATGGAGATTTACAAGAAGAAGTCTATATGACTCAACCTGAGGGATATGTTGTACCTGGTCAAGAAGAAAAGGTATGCAGACTCAGGAAATCTCTGTATGGCCTTAAACAGAAACCCCAGGATCGGTACATCAAGATTGATGAGCATCTCGTACAACATGGATTTGTTAGAA
Organism: Taxus chinensis; assembly: GCA_019776745.2. Taxonomy (NCBI): domain Eukaryota; kingdom Viridiplantae; phylum Streptophyta; class Pinopsida; order Cupressales; family Taxaceae; genus Taxus; species Taxus chinensis. Next base: position 9,791 of record JAHRHJ020001636.1, read on the forward strand.
ATCCATACGATCCCAATCTTTACCTCAAAAAGTAAAGGGGGGAGATTGTGATTGTCGTTGTCTATGTCGACGATCTAGTCATCACTCACAGTTCAGTGAGGATGATCGATGAAATGAAGAAAGATCTTAATGGATCGTTCGACATGACCGATCTCGGGTTGATGCACTATTGTCTTGGATTGGAAGTATGGCAGAAAGAGAATCACATTTTTGTTTCTCAGATGAAATATACCAAGAAAATGCTCGAGAAGTTTAGGATGATGGATTGCACACCAATTGCTACACCTATGGAGAACAGATTACAGTTATCTCATTCAGATCCATCTCCTGAGGTAAGTGCCACTCTCTATCGGCAGCTGATCGGGAGTCTCATTTACCTGACCTACACTAGACCAGATATCAGCTTTGCAGTGAGCTATCTATCCAGGTTCATGTAGGAACCCAAATTTTGTCATTGGAAAGCAGCAAGGTGCATTTTGAGATATCTCAAAGGATCAGTGGATCTTGGTCTAGAATACAAGAAGAATGACAACTTCTTCTTGACTGGATATTCGGATTCAGATCATGCAGGAAATATTGATGACAGAAAATCCACTTCAGGATTTGTGTTCTTTATGGGATCTGGACCAATATCATGGGGAAGCAAGAAACAACACTTTGTTTCTCACTCTTCCACAGAAGCCGAGTATCGTTCTGCAGGAGAAGCTTGTTTGTGAAGCGATTTGGCTACGTCGCATACTAGAAGGACTTGGAATACCATAGGACAAACCAACCACCATGTATGTTGACAATGAAGGTGTTCTCAAACTTGTTCGCAATCCAGTTTTTCATGAGAGAACAAAGCACATTGAGGTACAAGTTCATTTCATATGCGAACATGTGTTGAAGCACAACATCCAGCTTCAATTTTGTCCAACAGCTGAACAACGGGCAGATATCTTCACAAAGTCACTTGCACGTGACAAGTTCGAGTTGTTCAGAGAGTTCCTCTCCTCATCTCTTGAGACAATGCACAATTAAGGGGGGGAATGTTAGGTTAATTATTAATTAACCATATATTAATTATGCATTTCATATTTCATTATTTAATTAATGTTATTAATTAAATAATGTTGTTATTGGTTTTATTAACCATATTTGTTTTATGTAAACATTAGGGATGTTGTTATATTGTTTTAACAATATTATTGTTGTGCTTCCCGGATGTAATATTTGGAAGCTAATGTATTTTAAATTTTTTGTTGCATTGTTACAACTTCTCTTTTGTTTGTATCTATCTGTTACCGGATGGTAACATATGTATTTTTTACCTGTCAGTATCATATATATTTGTTACTGTTTTATAACACATATATATGTTACCATCCTATAAAACTTATACATGTTATCGGCTAGTAACACTTGCATATTTTCCTTGTCATCTGTCATGACTTATCGTAAGATTTATTGTCGAGAGGTAACACAAATAATTGGTACCATCTGTCAACACAAAATAACCTTGCCAGTCTACATAAATAGTTCTCTTTTTTGCTTACCTCTTGAGTCTTTCAATTTTTCCTGAATCCTTTGGCTTGTGGTCTTATACTTTTGGATTATTCACACGCTTATAATGTAAAAAAAAGACTATACTATGGTGAGTTAATCCTATATATATTAGAATGTTATAACATGAAGGAAAATATAATAACATCAGTCAGCCCTTGATGGAAACATCAAGGTTAAATTATATTCACATTTTTTAGGTCTTGTAAAATTTTGGTGAATGCACTACCGTATGGTAGTACACAATTTTCCAAATTCAAAATTACTTATATTCGCCCCTAAAATTTACCCTGGTCCCTTTCCCTCCTTTTCCTGATTTTGAATTTCCACATCATTTGGTATATTTTCTAAAGTCTATTTTATTACTTTGGGTTGGCCTTTTTGGTAGTTAATGTCGAAGTTCAAACAAGGGAATCATATATATACATGACTCACTCACTATCATTAGTGGTTTGGAAATTGGAGATAGTTCTGACTATCTACTACTTTAGCAAAGAACAACATTCAAGGACTGCATTTGGGATGCATGGTTCACTTCATAGGAAGGGCTATTTTTGAATTCCACCTATGATTCGTAAATTACATCTTAAACAATAAACAGATCCTATAATAGTGACAATGAATTAAAAAATTAACCAAAGTTATTTTTATCAAGTATGTTATGAAAGAAGCATTCACACGGTACTAGAATCAAGAGATGAAAGACAATGAGAAAAATATTTTATCCTGGAGAAACCCAATGTGGGAAAAATATAGCTAGGTAAGCAATTGCTTGCCTTCACTATGTAAATGTATAAAATAATACAAGTTTACTACCAATAGATGACCTTCAAGAAGGATTCAAGCTCCTCCTACTTGTATTACTTTCTTATAATCCTCAACAAGAAAGAAATCAATTGTCTATGAACAAAACAATAACAATTTAGACTTTCTCCTTTTTCTCACACTTGAATTCAATTTAAATCACTTGCTTAGATGAATGAAAGTGTTGCATTTATAGTTGCTTTGTCTAAGGATTAAAGGAGAGGCAAAATGATTCAAACTAGAAGCCCAAACATTTGTAATTTTTTGGTTTCCACGTTTTGGATGTCATCTAGGTGGAACCATGGGAGTCTACAGAAAGATGGTTGCACAAAATTTGTGGCGGTTACGCGACCGCCGATGCCTATAGGCGGCGGTCCCGTAACTACCACTTTGTGCATAGTAGCAATTTCACAACTGTCGGGGAAGTTTGGTCACTATCTTATTATCACCAATAGAACAAAACATAAAAAATGGTCTTCTTTTCATTTAAAGGTGTTCGTATCACCATCATCCTAAATTAACCATCTTCCAAAATAATGAACATGTTGAGGATATGTACTACGAGTTTCAATAAGAGATACATAGAATTGGGTACTTCTACATCCATTTTTGGATTATACCTCCCCAATTCGAGGCTTTTAAGTCCCTAAAAGCTTCAAGGACTGATGAGGTGAGGAAATTTATTCCCCACATTTTCTCTAGAATGCCACTTGTCCTTGGTAGGAAATTGACCTTTTAACCCAATAAACCACACGTATTGCACTCTTCAGTACGTTTTCCTCTCTTTATGTTGCAATACCGCATCTTCCTCCAATTCCAACTGATTGTATGAAGTAAGATCCTCAAAATATGGTAGAAAAATCCCATCTTCTTCTTGATCCAACATGGAGGTCTCAAATAAACATAAATTATCAACATTGACAACTAAATATATTCTCATATAAAGAGGAAAATCCTAGCAAAATGCATTCTTACCCACTTGTTCCATTATTTCAATGGGAGATAACGAAGAGGTTTGATTTTATTAGCTTTACATTGTAGCATTTCTCTACTCAAGTAAAACCATACCTTGTCACCAATAAGGAAATAATGCTCAGTTATGTGCCGATCATGCCTTGCTTTATACTTGGCTTGTGACTTTTTCAACCTCTCATGTACATGGAGGTATATTTGCTGAATTTTCTCAAAAAATTTCTCAACTGTGTGGAACTCTAGATGCACTTTCCCGTTGTCTCTAAATGGTAATATCAAAACAACATCAAATGCAATCTTAGGAAAATAACCAAAACATGTTTCAAAAAGAGTCTTACTAGTAGAAACATGAACTACCTTATTATAAGAATGCTAGATATACACCAAATTCTCATCCCAAGTCCTATGATATTTCCTGTCATACCCTCTAAAGAGATGAACAAATGTACAATTTATCTCTTCTTTTTTCCCATTTGTTTTTGGATGAAAAGCAATAAACCTTTTCGACTTAGTATCCATCTTCTCCCACAAAGTAGACCAAAATTTTCCTATGAACTGTGGGTCCTTATCTGACACAATAGAATTAGGAAAACTAAAACGAACCCACACATTAGTAAAAAATAACCCAGTTTCATCATTGACTTTAATGGTCTTCTTGCAAAGAATGAGAATACACATTTTACTCAACCGGTCCACTACCACAAAATATAATCATACCCTTTCTTGGAAGTAGGAAAAAAACCCTCAAAATACATTGAGATTCTCTCCCATGTCTGGGAAGGAATTGGTAATGGTATATATCAACTCAAATTTATGTTATTAGGCTTGCTTATACTACATAAAACACAACTCTTGATAAAATTGGCAACTTATTATTGTATGTTTAGCTAATAAATATACCTCTGTAAGTGTGCAAAAATCTTTGTCACACCAAAGAAACAATCCACTTTAGAAGTGTGTGTTTCCCTCATCAAATGAACTCTTTTCCCCTTAGGCACAAAAAGTTTCTCATTCTTGTAGAGCACCCCATACTAGAAGTATTATCCTCCCCTAAGTGCAAAGATCTCACTTGGAGGTTTTTTTTGAAATACTTATCCAAAATCTAGGTCCTACTCATAACCTTCCTAATATGCTTCACATTCAAAAGGTTCAAGAAGAGTTAAAGTGACCATAACTAAAAGTAAATGAGGTATAAAAAAGATATTGACTAACTGGTTAGTCATACCTTTCTTATATTTTATGATCACATGAATTTTTTTCAAGAAACCCATCCACTTATAGTGTCTATCTTATTGAAGTTTATTTTGATCTTACAAATATTGAAGATGTTGGTGATCCATGTGTATGATATTTCTTTACCCATCATATAATGTTTCCATTTCTTGACTGATTTCAAGAGCATATAATTCCTTATCATATGTACAATAATTCAAAATGGCTCCATGAAACAATTTATAATGATAACATACATGCCTACCTCCTTGAAGTAGGATAACTCCCATAGCATAGTCACTAGCATCAATTTCTACTTCAAAATAAAGTTGTAAGTTAGGTAATGCCAAAACTGGAGCATGACTAATCTAGTATTTAAATGACTCAAAAACATCTTGTTGTTTCTTACCCCAATCAAAAACCTTACCACCTGTGAGAATGTTATGAAACTGATATGGAAGAATTTTTTTTGATGAACTTTCTCAAATAATGAACTGTACCAATAAATCTCCTTGTCTCAGTAAAACTAAATGTTGTATGCCAAATCAAAATGGCCTCTACCTTAGCCAGATCAATCCTCAAGTCTCCATCTCTAACGACATGCCCCCAAAAGACAAGTGATTATTGAAAAAACTCATATTTCTTTTCATTCAACACTAGCCAGTTCTCCTTCAAAACTTGCAAAACTTGATGCAATTGGTTAATATGTTCCTCAAAAGTTTTGCTAAAAACTAGAACTTCATCCAAGTACATAATGCAAAGGAATCAATAAATACTCTCATTACATCATTCATCAACCTCATGAAGGTAGTTGGTGCATTGCATAGCTCGAACGATAAGACCAACCATTCATATAACCCTTGTCTGGTATTGAATGTTGTTTTCCAGATGTCCTATTTCTTAATTTAAATTTGGTGATACCCAAATTTCAAATCAAGCTTAGTAAAATATTTAGCATGCTATAATTGATCCAAAAAATCATTAATTTGAGGAAGAGGGTACCTTTTTTATGATTATTTTATTTAATGCTCTATAACATACACACATCCTCCATGAACCATTTTTCTTAGGTACCAACAGAATAGGATAACCACATGGAGAATTGCTAGGATTAATTTCACCTTGCTTAGTTAAAGAATTTAACTATTGTTTTACCTCGTTGATATCCTTCAAGGAATGTCTGTATAATCCTAAGTTTGGAAGAGAACTATCAGGTATAAAATGCATCTCATGCTAAATTGTCCTGAAAGGAGGTAGCCCCATAGGCTCTTGGAAAAATTCCCAAATCCGTTGAACCCAATATTTCATATGCTTTTACTCTTTGTTAATAAACATACTACAAGTGGTTTTAGATGCAATAACTTCCTCTTCTTGTATATCACTCAAAATAAGTAATGAAAACTTCCCACTAGCATTAATAAGCTTTTTAGCTTAAAAGGAAATTACCAAAAAGATATTTGAGTCTCCTGTAAAGGATTAAATGAGGTAGTTTTAACCATACTTCACTAAGTGGTATTGGTTGGCTCTTCTCATGAATATGGCATACATATTATACAAGTTCAGGTTTCCAAACACCACACCACACACATCAAGAGGAACAATATCCAAAATACTTTGGTCAATGAGATTCTTATCAATACCAAACATAATTTTGCATTTCTTGGTAACCTTGATGTCTACCCCTTTCTTCACCCAACCCAATGAATACAGATTTAGATGATTGTGAGTCTATAACTTCAACTTATCAACTAATTCATTACTTATGAAATTATCTTGAGAACACGTATCAAAAAGAGCATCCAATTTAGTTTTCTTCACTTGGATTTTTATATGAAAAATCTTACTAAGTTCATTTTCTTGAACAACGTTATTGCTACCCAAACATACTTTTCTACGGGAAGAGGTACAAATTTTTTTATCATGCATCTCTTTGCTGCAAAATATTTCCTCAACATCACAAGGACCACAATGAATTTTAGTATCCTTCTTAGAAATAGAAGTAACATTCTTGTTACTTTTCCCTTTTCCTTTTTCCTTTTACTTGGTGTCACCTTTTTTTAAAATCATGCCGAGAGGTAGATGAACTCTTCTTGTTCTCCATATCTAGATAGTGGGATTGAGAACAAGGCTCATCTACATTCACCAGCTTGGCCAAGAGAACTAGTCTCCTTAAGTGGCTATGGAGTCCACCAATGTACTTAATTAAAATGTCTCGATCTGCTACATCTTTTCCCATTGGACCGCTTTCTTTCGGAACTCGCTGGTGTAATCTTGTACATTTGGGCCTTGCTTCTACATGAGATATTGATAATACATGGAACTCTCTTCCTCATAATAAATAGGATATAATTTATTTTTTATTAAAATTTTAAATTCATCCCACTTAGAATTAGAAGGAAGCTTCCTAACAACTAAACTATGAACACAGTTTTCAAACCAAGTTAAAGCATGATTGGTTAATTTAAACCTTACAAATAAAATATGTTGACTCTTATTGATTTGATGTAAAAAGAAATACACCTCAAGTTGAGATAGAAAACAGTCTAGATTTTCGGCATTCATGTCCCCATCATAAGGTTGAATTCTATCTTCACATTCACTTTGAATAGAGGAGGAGTAAGGTTCGTACATGGCTGCTCTTCTTCATACTCATGAGTTTATTCTTTTTGATCTCCTAGTGCATATTTTGAAACACCAAACTTCTCCATGAGAAATACCATGATGGACTCCAACTTCCCCATAGACAAGGAAATACTGCCCACATACTTAGAAAAACTTACCACATTTTCCTCTAACTTGTAGAAACATTATTCTTCATTCTCACATGCATCTCTACTACGAGACATGTTTTGGATCCCTTTCTTCCACTTCTTATTGGAAATATATTCTTCAAAAGGAATGAGGATAATTTCACCACTTTCACTACCCTTCTGAGTGAGGGGAATCTAATTGAAAATGTAAGCACAAGTTAAACCACACAAATTTTTTTTGATCTTAACTACTCTGATACCAATCTAATCCATAAATTACCTCTTAAACAATAAAAAAATTCTATCACAGCTACAATGAATGAAAAAAATAACCAAATTTATTTTTATCAAGTATGATATGAAAGAAGCATTCACACAATACTAGAATTGAGAGATGAAAGACACAGAGAAAAATATTTTATCCTAGAGGAACCCAATGTGGGAAATATCTGGTTGGGTAAGCAATTACTTCCCTTCAATTTGTAAATCTCCAATATAATACAAGTTTACTACCAATAGATGAACTTCAAGAAGGATTCAATTTCCTTCTAGTTGCATTACTTTCTTACAATCCTCAACAAGAAATAACAAAAATATTTATGAACAAAACAAGAAAAATTCATTCTTTCTCATTTTTATCACACTTGAATTCACTCTAAATCACTTGCTTAGATGATTAAAAGTGCTTGCATTTATAGTTTCTCTTTCCAAGGATGAAAGAAGAGGCAAAATGATTTGAACTGGGTGCACAAAAAAATGCAAATGTTTGGTTTCCACATTTTAGATGTCGTCAGGGAAGAACTGTCAGAGTTTGCAAAGTAGTAGTTGCATGACCACCATGGTGATTATGTGACTGTCGGTGCTTGTAGGCAATAGTATCACTGTCACCAACAAAAAAAAACATAAAAATGGACTTCTTGTCATTTGAAGGTTTCTAGATCACCGTCATCCTAACTTAACCATCTTCCAAAATAATAAACATGCTGAGGGTACGCACTGCAAGTTTTAATAAGATAATACATATAATTGGGTTCTTCTAGATCCATTTTTGGATCAACCTCACACATTCATCTTGGGGAAAAAATATTTGTATCCCACTATCTTGGTGTGACTGATACAAGGGAAACCTAGCTTTAAGTGAAACAAATTCAATCACACACACACACACACACCATAACTACACATGGTCTGAAATGTAGTGCAACGCTTGATGATAATCACATTGTGGTGACCACTGAGGTCAGTATGAATTAAACATATGCATTATTTATTCTATCTAATGTTTTCTTGATATTTTTACAGTTGCTAGGGTTTATTTTGCAAGAACATGTGTGACACAAAAATACTACAATAAAATTTATGTGATAAGAATCAAAAGGAAGAAGACATTGAAAGATCCTGAAAATAGCAGAAGCAGAACATATACTAGAACAATTACGCATAAATTTGACACTAGTGCCCAGGGAAGTCCTGTCCCTCTCTGGGCGGTTTTGTATGAAGAATGTCTAGACTCTAATTTCTCAGATCGAGCATCCACAATCCAGATCTAACATTCTCAACCTAACTCCCACCCCAAAATCAGTCCAAATTTTTTGATATAAGCTAAGTCATTCTTATTTCATATCTTGCATAATTTCTTATACAGTGCATGTTATATCTTGTTTATTACGAGTATATCTATTTGATATTAGTTATCTTATTAATATTTAATATTTCATTAAACCAATATTATATGAAACACTTAAAAGAGTGATAAGATGTCATCCGCCAATGGTATCTCTAGCTGAAGATTTAGGGACCAACTTGATTAAACCTTGATTGAATAATATTGATAAAGATCCTGAAGAGAAAGTCTTACTTTCCAAATAGCTAAAATGATCACCAAGAGTCGCCCAAATTTCCTTGTAGAAATGACAAGATAATCTATGAAACCTTGTGGATTTTAGATTCCACATTAAAGAAAGAACAATATAATTCTTTCTTAGTAAAAATTATAAACATGTTTTATGCGATCACATGTAGCCACTTTGTTTAGAATTACCTCAAAATACTTATTTCAACCTATTATAACTACAGAGGAGGTGGTATAAGGTGAAAAAATATTTTAAAAATGCTACTGAATTATAAACCTAATACCAGTTGGGTCCTCTTCTAAAGATCCATCATCTTGAACTTTTGGTAATATCTCGTACTTGATTAAATCTATTTAATGAATTATTGAGATCATGGTTATAAAATTGATGTGTGAATGTTAAGGATACTAACCCCCCCTCCTAATGAACGTTTGAGTTGGTTTGCATTATAACTTGTCATGCAATGAAGTGGTTGTTAATAATTTAATAAGTATATATATATATATATATGTATGTATGTATGTATGTTTGTTATTGATTGGCATGTTATTTATCATAGACCATTTACCATATATATATATACGAACCGATTGGATTATTATGCAATCTATTGAGGATCTAAGTGGATTGTTACGTGGCATTGTTATGTGTTTTGAAAGATATTAAACTTAGGTTGATACTTAAGTTGCATGGCATAATTGTAATGAATGATTAGTAAGGTTTATGGTTTTAAAAACATTTGTTTGATTAGCCATGAGCTAACATGGTAGTTAAGGAGTAGGTGGGAATTAAAAGTGAACTCCTAGGAAACCAGAAGCTTCCTTGGGAAGATAAGGCATGCATTGATCTCATTGTTTCATTTGCATTTGTTTTGTTTTTAGAAGCTCGGTTTGGAGATGTGCATGGAGTTTTTTAGGGAAGTTTGTTTTGAGTGACTGTTGCATGTGATTTATTGATTTTATTTCTAGATATCATGGTGTTTTTAAATTTAAATATTTTGTTAAAGGATATAACAGTGTTTGAAAGCTTTTGACTTGGAAGATTGCATAGGAGTTGGAGGAAAAATACATGTATGGGTTTTTATACTTTTACTCTCTGCTATTATTTTGATGAAATCACTGAATATGTTTTTGGTGTTGATCTGTTATGGGAAATATGATTACGTTTTGGTTTTTGGTATTATTGTTTGAATTTGCATACGTTTCTTTTTTGGTTTTGATTATGATGAGAAATATGGAAACATTTTGCTTTGTCATTTT
>JAHRHJ020001637.1:0-20172 GCA_019776745.2 Taxus chinensis
TTCTATTGTCTGTTGCGCTAGCTTTGGGTTGAACCCCCTTAGGTCTTCATAACTCCAAGCAAACACATCAGGGAATTCTTGGCAAAGTTGTTTTAATTCATACCTTTCTTGTTTAGTGGCCACATTTCCAATTTGAAGTGTTTTGTCTTCTCCAATAGGGATTGACTCTGAATCTTCTCCTTTGATCTGCATGTTAGCTTTCTCTTTTCAAAAGTTATCATTAGGATTGAAAATAGATTTTAGTGTCACTAAGCCTCTGGGAAGCTTGTTTGTATGTAGTTGTACTATCTGATTCCCATACTATTGCATTATTATACTCTGGTTTATAGCTGAGAATTCAAATTCTTCTTGTAGAAAATTAATGATTTGCTGATATTTTCAAACACCTGCCATCATGTATTATTATCCGGTATTGCTGGCCTCACAACCACATGGATATGCGGTTGTTCTCTATCCCTCTTGATGCTGTCAAAAACATCAAATGTTGTTCTAACTGCAGCAAGTCTATCAGCAGCTTCATTCTCCTTCCTGAGCATGGACACAATACTGAAGGCCTCAAAATCCTCCATGAGATCACATACCCTACTCTTGTAGTTTTTGAGCAGGACATTTTTTATAGCATTAAGTCCTTTGACCTAATTAACAACCAGTTCACTGTCACCGAATACTTGCAAGTTCTTGATTCCCAGCTTCCTTGCCCAATGAAGACATTGGACTAAAGCCTTATATTCAATAGTGTTATTTGAGCAAGCGAACTGGAATCTGAAGGCTAAATAATATCTCATACCTCTGGGAAACACAATCATGACTCCTCCTCCAGCTCCTTGTCTACTCCTTGAACCATCAAAGAACAATTGTCATACCTCATTGTCATCCTTGTATTCTAGTTTGATTAGGTCAAGAAGAGGCTAGGTCTCTTCATGTAAGTAGTAGAGACCTAGCTCAAATTCTTTCATTTCCCTATAGGAGTCAAAAGAATGACTTTTGTTGGCCCACTCATCTAGGGTCGAGTTTGGGATACATCCCACCTTGGTATCTATTTCATTAGTGTTTAGGAGGTCTTCTTAATCAAAAGCTGAGTAGTTGGCATTGATTGGGCTAGGCACATATGATTTAATATGATAATCAGCAATAGATTCAAATCTGATTGTGGCCTTCGCCCCATAGTTTGTCCTAAAGAACATATGTGACCAATTAGCAGACATGTAGCCTCCAATTATAGCTATGAAGTCTCTGGACAGACACAAAGCAAAATGTGGTGGCAAGTCTATGATTGACACGTTTTGTAAAACAATCACACTCTGGAAACCATGTAGAGTGAGACTCAGATCCTTGATAATTCCCATTATGGTTACTACTGACCCATCTAATTGGACTACTCCTCTACAGATGACTTCATATTGGAGACCCAACTGATCAGCTATTTGTTTGGGCATCACAGAACTACTGGCCCTAAAATCAATCATATAATTATGCACTAATTTGTCTGCAATAATAAGTGAGACATAAAAGGGAGGGGGTCTCAGGTTTTTACCTTGTTGTTCTCCATGGTTCCTCCCAGGCTGAATTGCGTTGGTAAGCACTCTTTCTTGCTTGTTAGAGGTTTGATTTGAACTTGACCAATCTTGCATGGTGGTCTGCAACAGATCCCTCTGCCCTCGAATGGCCAGTGACTGCCATAGTGAAATGTTCACACTTGTCCTTTTCCTTTTGCTGCCCCTTCCCAGACACATTTCTTTTTTGCACATGGGTTGTTACAACATGGGCTTGATTGGGTTTGGGAGGTGACTTGGATTGGTTCTGTATGTATGGAGTTGCACTTGGAACACCAAGACCTTGAGGAGTCATAAAAGATTGAGGGTCACCTAAATTCAGTGGTCGGTCATCTCCAATACTTCTCTTTTTGGACCGTCTATTGGTAGCTATACTTTGAGAAGGGAACTGATTCATTCCACATAACTCTTCAGCCTGCCAGTTGACGAGCATAGTCTCGTTTGAAGGGCCACCTTGTTGAGCTCCTTGTTACTTGATCTTCCTCTTGGCCAGGTTCTTGTGGCACCATACTAGTTTGCACCATCAAGGCCTGATTTAGAGCACCATTAAACCATTTATGGGTTTTCACTTTCAGTAATGGGTTTTTTTCTTTGACCTTGCATAGTTCCTGCGTGTCGACAATTTGAATATTTATAGATTCGTTTATACATCTGTGCCAGAAAATATGAAGAAAAAATGGGTTATTTGGTTTAGTAATGTGTGTTTTTTTCCTTCTGCTTTGCATAGTTCATATGGTCGAGGATTTGAAGATTTATAAATCTATTTACACAGTTCGCACCAGGGTGGCAGAAAATCTGAATTTTTTTTAGGTATTTTACTTCCGTAATAGATATTTTTATTCGACTTTGCAGATTTCCTATGTGTTGAGGATTTTGAAGATTTATAGCTCCATTTAGACATACGTTTTGAGGGTGGCAAAAAAATCTGAAAAAAAAACCATTTCTTAGTTGGCATTGATTGGGCTAGGCACATAGGATTCAATATGATAATCAGCAATAGATTCAAATCTGATTGTGGCCTTCGCCCCATAGTTTGTCCTAAAGAACAAATGTGACCAATTAGCAGACATGTAGCCTCCAATTATAGCTATGAAGTCTCTGGACAGACACAAAGCAAAATGTGGTGGCAAGTCTATGATTGACACGTTTTGTAAAACAATCACACTCTGGAAACCATGTAGAGTGAGACTCAAATCCTTGATAATTCCCATTGTGGTTACTACTGACCCATCTAATTGGACTACTCTACAGATGACCTCATATTGGAGACCCAACTGATCAGCTATTTGTTTGGGCATCACAGAACTACTGGCCCTAAAATCAATCATATAATTATGCACTAATTTGTCTGCAATAATAAGTGAGACATAAAAGGGAGGGGGTCTCAGGTTTTTACCTTGTTGTTCTCCATGGTTCCTCCCAGGCTGAATTGCGTTGGTAAGCACTCTTTCTTGCTTGTTAGAGGTTTGATTTGAACTTGACCAATCTTGCATGGTGGTCTGCAACAGATCCCTCTGCCCTCGAATGGCCAGTGACTCCCATAGTGAAATGTTCACACTTGTCCTTTTCCTTTTGCTGCCCCTTCCCAGACACATTTCTTTTTTGCACATGGGTTGTTACAACAGGGGCTTGATTGGGTTTGGGAGGTGACTTGGATTGGTTCTATATGGAGTTGCACTTGGAACACCAAGACCTTGAGGAGTCAGAAAAGATTGAGGGTCACCTAAATTCAGTGGTCGGTCATCTCCAATACTTCTCTTTTTGGACCGTCTATTGGTAGCTACACTTTGAGAAGGGAACTGATTCATCCCACATAACTCTTCAGCCTGCCAGTTGACGAGCATAGTCTCGTTTGAAGGGCCACCTTGTTGAGCTCCTTGTTACTGATCTTCCTCTTGGCCAGGTTCTTGTGGCACCATACTAGTTTGCACCATCAAGGCCTGATTTAGAGCACCATTAAACCATTTATGGGTTTTCACTTTCAGTAATGGGTTTTTTCTTTGACCTTGCATAGTTCCTGCGTGTCGACGATTTGAATATTTATAGATTCGTTTATACATCTGTGCCAGAAAATATGAAGAAAAAATGGGTTATTTGGTTTAGTAATGTGTTTTTTCCTTCTGCTTTGCATAGTTCATATGTGTCGAGGATTTGAAGATTTATAAATCTATTTACACATTCGCACCAGGGTGGCAGAAAATCTAATTTTTTTTTAGGTATTTTACGTTCCGTAATAGATATTTTTATTCGACTTTGCAGATTTCCTATGTGTTGAGGATTTGAAGATTTATAGCTCCATTTAGACATACGTTTTGAGGGTGGCAAAAAATCTGAAAAAAACCATTTCTTGGTTTTTTACATTCGGTAATGGTTTTTTTTTTTAGCTTTAAATATTTCTTGTGTCGAGGAATTAAAGATTTATGGATCAATTTACATATTTCTGCTAGGATGGTAGAAAATTTGAAAAAAATCATTTTTGGGTTTTTTCATTCGATAATGGGTTTTTTCTTTCGGCTTTGCAGAGTTCATGTTTATTGAGGATTTCAAGATTTGTCGATCCATTTAGACATTCATGTTGAGGTACAGAAAAATCTAAAAAAACTATTTCTAAGTTTTTTGTGTTCGGTAATAGGTTTTTTCTTGGGCTTTGCAGAGTTCATGTGTGTTGAGGATTTGAAGAATTATAGATCCATTTTAACATCAATGTCAGGGTGGTAGAAAATCTAAGAAACCCATTTTCTATTTTTTCTGGTTTTTTACATTTGGTAATGAGTTTGTTTCTTTAGCTTTGTGGAGTTCCTGTGTGTCATGGATTTGAATATTTATAGATCCATTCAGACATCCATGCAGGGTGGCAAAAAATTTGAAAAAAACTATTTGTGGGTTTTTGTTAATTTTTTGCATTCGGTAATGGGTATTTTTCTTAACCTTTGCAAAGTTCCTGTCGGTCGAGGATTTCAAAATTTATAGATCGATTTAGACATTCATGTCAGTGTAGCAAAATCTGAAAAAAAAAAAAAAAAAACAATTTATGTGTTTTTCTTGGTTTTTTGCATTCGGTAATGAGTTTTTTCTTCAGCTTTGAAGAGTTCCTATGTGTCAAGGATTTAAAGATTTATCGTAACCCCTTTGGAATAACGCCTTAAGCCATAACAATGGGTGTGGTTCCAGGAACCCCAAAGTAGTCCACTGCTTAGTAACCTCGTGGACGAAATGGGAAGCGCCTCGCTTACCCACTTGACTAGTACGCCTTGTGAGTTATTGTTGCAAGTTATCCCTATGTGATTCTTAAAAGTACACGATGGACACATTTACTGCCCACTATACTTAAAGGAAGCAAATTCAAGATACTCCCAAGATAGTTAGGATAGTTTGGGTTAATCATCTCGCTCGTGGATAATTTTTGTGACACCTAGTTGAGAGAATCTATTAGGAAAGCCATTTTTTCTGGAGGCCAACTTTACTAGTCCATGCGCGTTGTTTCATCATCACAAAGTGATAACTTATTTGGATTCAGCGTCATGTTTTTCGAACACGGTAACGAGCTCATCCCAAGTTTGATCTGATTGTCTTTTATCACGAATCTAGAAAAACATATTACTTAGATTAGCTTCCTTCTCATTTTTTAAACGAGGAGAAGCTCTACCCAAGTGAAACTAAGTCTCTTTTCAAATAGAGGCATACTTTGCGGGTCGTGTCAGAGATAGTGCTAGTTGTTTTTTTGTATGTTTACACTCATCCATGTTTGTGACAGGAGTGTTAAATGACTAAAGCGGGTGGGTACGTTTTCACATCTTTGGCAGTCCTACGATTTTGATTTCAAGATCTTCGTCATTGTTATGGGTCGTTTTTATCATTTTGTCTCTCCCCTAGTTTGTTGACTTTTGCTTGCATTTTAGTCGTTTAATATTGGCATTTACATTGCGTCCCACATTCTTTGGGCATGTAGTATAAATCCCTCTATTGCGCAGTTATGCTGATCGCATCATCGCAGACTTCTTGTTATACCTTCTACTTGATTTTAGTTCTGACGTCATCTAGGTTTTTTTACGAGTGTTGATAATGCATTAAATATATATCCATGATGTTGTCTTGATATCGACGCCTTACTTGCTTGGTTGAGATATCTTGGTAGCGTTGTTGCATTGTATCTAATTGTGACTTCCGCTTTTCAATGCACTTGGCTTGTTATCAGTACTTGAGTCAGTTGTAGGTATACCTTGTTGGAGGACTTTGTCAATATTGTGCTGATATCCAAGCCTTATTAGATTTTTGACTTCAGCCCACCTATCTGGTACAACATTGTCATTCATCTTGGTCTTTTAAGTATAGATTTGACGTAACACAACTTAGGTGAGTGGTACATTTTCATCTGTCCATATCGGTATCCTTTGAAAACTAGTAAACATAGTGTTTGCATCTGAGTATCAGCTAGTAATGCCTAGACTTTTCAAAATGGCAACAAAATCCAATGAGCTTAATGCAGGAGAAAATCCTTTCGATGATTTCCGATTTAGCAGGAACAATTTAGGACCACTCTTCTCTCAAGTCAAAGATACAAAGACGTTAATCGATCATAGTAGAGAAGAGTCGGATTCTTTGGGAGAACAACAAAGGTTAGACCTAAATAGATTTGAGGAACTCTTGTATTATAACAAAAATCAAGTACTCGCGAGAGTCTTGCCGTTAGGAGCTAAACTTCCGTACAAGCGCGAAGAAGAAACAAAGGTCGTTGACTCTAACTTAGGAGAGCGAATATTCATTTTAGACATAGATAATCCTTTCGATGTGGGATATGCATCCACTTCTGGGCAACATAAGGCCGCTGTATGGCCTGATGTGGGATATGTATGGCCTCCCCTCCTCCGAAATTTGATGAAGAAGAGGATTCCCTGGTTGAGGAGAAGACCCCCAAAAACAGATCTTTAAGTTGAGTCAGAAATTAGCAAACCCAGGGGCTTCAAAAAGAAACATAGGTAAGGACAAAGACAAAAATAAACTTAACGAGTTTCAATTTGATCCGCATACAGACTATACCTTTAAAGCAACTCAGGCTCAAAAGTCAATATTGCCTCCTAAGGATGAATTGAAATCTATGCTCACAACATTACAACAGGGAAACATAGGCCAAAATAGAAAGTATCTCTACGAAGAACTATGTCCTTATCCCTTCGATAAAGACATGCTACTGCAGCCATTTCCTAAACATTTCACTATCCCAAAGCTCGACAAGTACAAAGGCAAAGGTGATCCCCGTGATCACATCAAAGAATTTTACATGGCTTGTCAAGAGGTCGCCCACAATGATAATTTTCTAATACAACTCTTTCCCTGCAGTTTGGGACCTTTGGCGATTGAATGGTTCTGTAGCATACCTAAAGGATCTATAACCACGTGGCCAGCACTAGCAGAAAAATTTGTGTGGCACTATTCTTTCAATATTGAAAACGATATCACAATGAATGACCTTTGCAATGCAAAGCAGAAACCTAATGAGACCTACGCGGGTTTCTTACAACGATGGAAAGCGTTGGCTAGTCACTTACCTTGTGCTCTTTACCTGAAAAACAATTACTGAGCATTTTTGTTCCTAATTTAAACTCGAAGATAGCCTTCGATCTTCAGATGCATTGTGGATCTAACTTTGAGGAAGTTATAGAGAAGGGTAGCCAAATTGAAAAGGCTCTTATTACCAAAGGAACACTTAAACCCTTTGTCAAAAATAAACATGAGACCAAATATGTAGACAAACCTAAGTTCTTTAATAAGAACAAGCACGTCGTCGATGATGGAATTACTGACTCCAAAAGGGTCCAAGCTTCGGGAGAGGGTCTTAATGAAAAAATGGGCATATACAAAGAACCTTTTCCCAACCACACGGATAAAAATAAAAGGAAATGACTATCGCACTGTTGCGTATATTTACCCTAATGATGACAGTCCATTTGACTCCCTTATAGGTTGCATCCGTTCCTCTAATGAACAAGTAAACAAAATCTGAATTCTTGAAAAGAGTTGTGCAGTTGGAATGCGATGCGCTCGCTTAATCATACCTGATCCAATACCAACTACCCAAAGCCAATATAATTTACTAGACCAGCTAGACAAAACACCAGTTAAAATATCCATTTTAGAACTTCTTAAAATCTCTACTGCTCACAAGGATATATTGTACAAACATTACAGAATTCTAGAATCTCTACTGAGGTAGATCCCGCGCACTTGCAAGCTATTGTCACCCATCTTGAACCCACTGAGCATATCACTTTTGATCGCAACGCTATCCCGTGTAACAACCCTGAGCATAATTAGCCTCTCTACTTATGAAGTGGTGGTTACCCATCGTAAGATTAAAAGAGTGCTTGTAAATGGGGGATCTGGTCTGAACATATGGACATTGAAGTTGGTTAAACAGCTAGGCCTTTCAAAAATGGATCTGGGAGCTAAGACCATCACCATCACAGCATATGATAATGAGGAGAGAGAATCCGTAGGTACTATTGTAGTGCCCATGGACGTAGGTCCAACTTGTCATGATACGACCTTCCACGTCTTGGATTTAGATCTCCCATATAACATGATTTTGGGGCATCCATGGATTCATGCCATGCAGGCTATCCCTTC
This sequence comes from Taxus chinensis, assembly GCA_019776745.2. Taxonomy (NCBI): domain Eukaryota; kingdom Viridiplantae; phylum Streptophyta; class Pinopsida; order Cupressales; family Taxaceae; genus Taxus; species Taxus chinensis. The sequence continues at coordinate 8,178 of JAHRHJ020001637.1, forward strand.
AACATTTCATCAGTGTATCAAGTTGTGCCATAAAGGACGTATAATCACTATCTCGGGAGATCCAAAGCCGTTCACTCACTATCGGGCGTTGTATAGTTTCTCTCGTGTAACCTATGAGTGACCTTCCGCGGATGTTGTCATCCCTCTTAAAATGGAAGCTATGAAGAATTGAGTGGAATCAGAATCACTCACACCTTATAATCAGGAGTTCCCTTCTTTAGTAAATCCTTTTACATCTTGGGAAGCTACATCAGCAAAATATGGCCCAGGAGAGCCATTTACTCTTGAACAAGCATTATTAATTTAAGACTTATCAGTGTCACCTAGGACACGGGGTAAGCCCTATTTTCAATTCAAAAGTACACGAGAACCATGTTCAAAACCATTCGATAAATTTGTTCATAGTGGCCTCCTAGGAGTCAGAAGAAAAGATGTTGGAGGATCCGATTAGTAAGGTGCCAGAAGGAACCATGGCCTCATGCCATCAAGCGCCTCAGTATATTAAAGGACACCGCATGATGTTTGTCATGGGTTATGAAGGATACGGATGTGGAGCCAACACACAAGGACGTCTAGAACCTATTCCTACTCGCCATTTCAAATCTGACAAGCATGGTCTTGGGTTAAAATCTCAGGATGCTCAACCCGTCGAGGTTGATGCTACCTTTTCTGAGTGCGAGGATGTTTCGTATAATGCGGATAGCGATACTAGTTCCTAATGTAGCCTCTACGAAGATGTGGATTCCATGAACTTATTCCCAGAGTGAGCCATCCTTACCCTATCCAAATCCATCCCTTCAACCGATTATCAAGTCACCTTAGTTTATCCTGAACTTATAGATTGGGACCAACAACTTTACGTACCACTTGATATCTTCAAGAATGATGAAGCATTCAATGATTTAAGATTTAGCATTTAGGGTTTTAGGGTTTAAGATGTGGATGGGGGATCTGGTCTGAACATATGCACATTGAAGCTGATTAGGCAGCTAGGCCTTTCATAAACGGATCTGGGAGCTAAGACCATCACCATCACAGCATATGATAATGAGGAGATAAATCCGTAGGTACTACTGTAGTGCCCATGGAAGTAAGTCCAACTTGTCATGATACGACCTTCCACATCCTGGATTTAGATCTCCCATATAACATGCTCTTGGGGCGTCCATGGATTCATGCCATGTAGGCTATCCCTTTGACATTTCATCAGTGTATCAAGTTGTGCCATAAAGGACGTATAATCACTATCCCGGGAGATCCTAAGCCATTCACTCACTGTCGGGCGTTGCATAGTTTCTCTCATGCAGCCTATGAGTGCCCTTCCACGGATGTTGTCATCCCTCTTAAAACGGAAGCTATGAAGAATCGAGTGGACTTAGAATCACTCACACCTTATAATCAGGAGTTCCCTTCTTTGGTAAATCCTTTTACATCTTGGGAAGCTACATCAGCAAAATATGGCCCAGGAGAGCCATTTACTCTTGAACAAGCATTATTAATTTCATACTTATCAGTGTCACCTAGGACACGGGGTAAGCCCTATTTTAAATTCAAAAGTACACGAGAACCATGTTCAAAACCATTCGATAAATTTGTTCATAATGGCCTCCTAGGAGTCAAAAGAAAAGATGTTGGAGGATCCCATTAATAAGGTGCCAGAAGGAACCATGGCCTCATGCCATCAAGTGCCTCAGTATATTAAAGGACACCGCATGAAGGATACGGATGTGAAGCCAACGCACAAGGCCATCTAGACCCTATTCCTACTCGCCATTTCAAATCTGACAACCATGGTCTTGGGTTAAAATCCCAGGATGCTCAACCCCTCGAGGTTGATGCTACCTTTTCTGAGTGCGAGGATGTTTCATTTATTGTGGATAGCGATACAAGTTCCCAATGTAGCCTCTACGAAGATGTGGCTTCCACAAACCTATTCCCAGAGTCAGACATTCTTACCCTATTCGAATCCATCCCTTCAACCGATTATCAAATCACCTTAGTTTATCCTAAACTTATAGATTGGGACCAACAACTTTACATACCACTTGATATCTCTGAGAATGATGAAGCATTCACGGAATTCATGGGACTTGGGGATTTTCTCCCTACGGGGGACCACAAGAAAGGATTCCAAATTCAGTTAAACACATGTGCATACTTCGGAGAAGAGGTAGAGATCTGTGGCCGCTTGGGTAAGAATGTTGTGAGTGAAAGTAAGAATACTTCAGAACAACCTAGAACAAAGAATAAACAAAAATCTCATAGTGACAAACTCTTTGAGACACTTATAGAAGAACAAAATGAAAATCACGTAGATAAAATGACTTATCCATTTGAAGATGATAAAGAGCTACCTCAGGAGGTTGATCTCACCCTCCCCCTTGATCCTACCATAATGGAGGATGCATCTAAGATGCTCATTGAGGAAACCATCAGTGTTAACATTGGTTCAGAGAATTTACCCAGGATGATCAAGTTGGGGTCTTCCCTCTCATCTCAGGAACATAAAACCTTTATGGAACTCTTAAGAGAATACGTTGATATTTTCGCATGGACATATTCAGATATGTATATCGAAGAATCCATGGAATGGCAAGTCTATTTCAATGGATCACGAGTAGGAGTGGTGCTTATTACTCCCACAGGAGATATTATACCAAGGGCATGCTGGTTGGGGTTTCCTTGTACCAATAACATTGTAGAGTATGAGGCACTCATTGCTGGCCTCAAACTAGCTATCACTTGGAACATCAAACAGCTGCGAGTTGTTGGAGATTCTCAGCTCATCATTAAGCAGGTCAACGATGAATACAAGGTTAAAGTTGAAAAACTTAGTCCCTATAAGAAGATGGTTGAAACACTGAAGGAATATTTTTCACAGGTCATATTTGAACAAAAACCCAAATCTCATAATAGATCTGCGGATGTCATGGCTACCATCGGCTCTCTCTTGCGCATCCCCCCTGAAGAGAGTAAGATGCACTTCTTTGTGGAACACTTACAGGTGTCGGCATATGATATACCTGAATCTTGTTTAGCATGTGAGGTTGTTGGTCACCTATCCCCATGGTATGACCCTATGTACCAATACCTACAAGATGGAACCTTACCACCTGACATTTTACCCATTCAGAGAAAAAATCCCTTATTTGCCGCATTGCCCGTTATACCCTCCTAGGAGGCACCCTTTATCGTCGGGCCACTGGAAATGACAGTATGCCCTCCATACCATGGCCACGTGCTGTAGGTTGTCGGGCTCTCAATGATAAGGATCGCCACTATAGGGCTCAACATCATCCCCGACTAGGACCTAACCCATAGTAGATGGCTCCTATGGAACCCGAACTCTTAGAGCGCCTAAGGGGCGCCCGATAGCAATGTGATCCCAAGCCCATATCATGAGGAGCCTGGCCGGACCTACCATCTTCTGACGGTAGTAAGTAATAAGATGAAGATCCCAGTAAAAATGTGCCAGAATGCACTAGCCCCAGCAATAAGTCTCTCCCTGTATCAATCCAAGTATAATTCCAAGTAGTCCAAGAGGGAATGAAGAGCCAGTCTTTTCAGGGAGTAAAACTCCACTGACAAAGGCCATCATGTAGACTATAACCCGATCTAGAGAAAGGTCATCAATGCAGCATGACAATCTCACCGTCATCTCGCGATGAGGTATCGTCGAGACTTCGAACAACTGTGCTATGCATCTGTCTAATTTTGCTCTATCACTCACATACTGAATGGGCTTAACTAACAATAGGAACACGAATGATGCGCTAGACATCCTCCTATGTAATGGTGATCTCCACTGTAGACAGCCGAAAACAATGGCTCTCACTGTGCCATCTCTCTGTTATGGTCGTTAGAAGGCCGTGGTCCAATGTGATCTGGGGCATGTCAGCCACGTAGGCTATCTAATATCCCCCTATCTCCATCCTCAAACTGCGCCTCTATCGTCTCAAGGTGGCCATATCTCTCCCGCGTCTGAAGTGCAGGTAATCTATGCTACAAAATCAAAAACAAATGTAAGGCACTTATCTAACTTCTAGTTATCTTTCTAAGGAAAAATGGCTTGCTGAGTCCTTGAACTTACTAACTTCCCTTTTTCTTCATAAAAATTCTTTTAATTTTTCTCCTCTACACTTTGCTATTTTGCTATAAGTGTGTTTCATTTTCTTTTGGACGCATGTGTGCCCTTTTCGACGCGCACACACCTTCTTCGAGGCATACGCGCCCTAACTGACGTGTACACGCCCCCTACCTTTTCACTTTTTCTAGTGTATGCCACACAGGACGCCAACGTGCCCAGTGTGACGCCTATGTGTCCCTCCCAGTGCACACGCGTGCGCGCATTCGTTCCAACTAAAATTCAAAAATTCCCCCAACGCCTAAGCGTTTGGTTCGACGCGCACGCGCTCAACCCTGTTTTTCCCCCTCTGATAGACACGTGTGCGCGTACACGTCTTTCAACACATACACCCGTGCGCAACTGCTTTTCTGATTTGTACGTGTGCGCCTCCCCGTATTTTCGACACATGCTTGCGCACATGCGTCTTTTCACATCTACCTACCCTAGAAACGGTCTAAAAAGTAATAAATGCCTAATTTAAAAGGGGGAAAGGATAGACCGCTCACGAAGGGTCCATCCACGGGGTCTCGTTGGTACTCTCGGATTCGGTCTGCTCGCCTGCGCCTTGTCGATAACCTCTGCATCGTGCTCCAAACTCTCTCACTGGTATCTCGCGATAAAAATTGACAAGGGCTCAAGTACAAATGAACTGATCGTGATTATTTTTACCTCCCCCAGGTGGGTGTATTAACTCGTTGTGATGCCCCTCAGGCATATTCACTTCGTCGTGATCATTATAACCTTCTTCTACCTGCCTGCACTATTGTCCCCAAAAATTGACAAGGGCTCTAGTACAATTGAACCGATTGTGATTGTTTTTACCTCCCCTGGGTGGGTATATTAACTCGTCGTGATGCCCCTCGGGCATATTCTCTCTGCCGTGATCATTCTAACCTTCTTCTACCCGCCTGCACTAATTTGTCCCCAATAATCAGTGAGACATAAACAGGAGGGGGTCTCAGGTTTTTACCTTGTTGTTCTCCATGTTTCCTCCCAGGCTAAACTACGTTGATAAGCACTCTTTCTTGCCTAGATTGTATGATTAAATTTTTTCAAAGTGAAGAACATTTCCTATCGATTTGGGAAGCATAACGAAAACCAATTAGAAATTTCGTAATGATGACTCAAGATTGATAATTCAACAAGGTTTGGACAACAAGTTTGGTTGCGTAAATGTCAAAGGATTGATCAAAATTTTAGCAACATAAAGGATACAATAAAAAGATTTTCAATGTTCGATTGATGTAAATGTTGCTTGATAGGAAATGTTTGTGCCAAGGTTTGAAAGATATGTTCAAAAATGACCAATTAACTTAAGAAAAAACAAGAGGATCAAAGACCTAAAGGATTGTCCTAGAAATGAGTTTATAAGATGGATAAACATAAGAAATAATCACGCAAGTTCAAAAAAAAAAGCTAAATTAATGACCAAATAATAATGAACGATAAAGAATCAATTGATCAAAGTGATTGTCTAAAATAGATAAGTTAATGTGACAAATGAGACACAATCATGCAAAGTTGTTAGTAAACCAATTAGCTAAATTGAGTACTTCCTAAGTGACCGATAAATTAATAGTTTGACACGTAAGGTGATCAAAAACATGTCACCACTTATGCTAAATTAAAAAATGAACAAGACATAAATAACAAAATGTTGATACGATTTCTAAAAAAGGTACACTGAAAGCAAGTTTAAGTACAATCAAGACCTATATATTAAAAAGTGGGAGTTATGAATATGATGCAACAAGACCTTACTTAACATTTTCAAAAATTGACAAACCTGACATGTAGAATGTTGAAGAAGTTCGCTCCAAAAATGAAAACATGGAGAAATCTTAAAATTTTCTCATCAAGATTCAATTTTGACATCAACCCACCGCATTAATATGTAAATAGAAGACTCAACACTATCAAACACTAACATTTAATGCTTAAGAATTTAATATTTTTAAGAAATTCAAAAATTGACAAACCTGACATGTAGAATGTTTAAAAATGAAACTCTAAACATGAAGAAATATTGAATTTTTCACATCAAAATCTAATTTTCACGGCACTTCACCTCCTTTATACCTACAAGGAAGACTCAACACATGTACACTCAACAAAACAAGTTAGATCAACATGTGCATAAAAAGATTAATAACAAAAATTGAAACTTAACTACAAAAAATTGAAATTAAGTGTAAATAACAATAGAGTAGGTCCCACTGGGCATGCCAAATGTGTGCAATAATTAGGTAGCAATTCAAAATGAATTAGAACTAACACCTAGTAGTCCTAACACAAAGTTAAACCAAAATCTATACACTATCATGCTTAGAGCTTAAAAAAGACTAATCTACCGACATCTTAGCATTAGAACATGAATAAACACTCAAACTAACATGTTAATCTATTAATCTTAATCTCTATTGAATGCCAATAGGCATGTTTTGAGGCGGCAGAAAATCAAAATGAACCTTTTTAGATCTTAAACAATTAAATGGTTAATTGTATGTTTGAATCCCAATGTTTTTAAGAATGGAGTCTTGTCAATCAATGACTACAAGACCATTTGACATATTTCCATATGACTTCAAAACTTGGATGGATGAATGCAAGAAATGAAGATAGCTAACTCCTCTAATGGAAGAAGATTCTAAGATGATAAAAGGGCTATAGTCTATTCTCTATGCTCATTTAGGTGTAAGTAGAAAGGTAAGAAGAAGATTCTTTATATAACCCTCCTGATTGAAGGAGTTTTGCATGCTAGGATTTTAAAATTTATAGATCCATTTAGACATCTGTGTCGAGGTGGCAAAAAATTTGAAAAAAAATTGTTATCCAATTTTGCCCTTAACAAAAAATTGGACAAATGTGACTCGGCACAGAAAAAAATGAGGGATCAATTCTGCCATGGGAGCTCACACTTCGGGATTAGCCAAACAGGTTGAATAGGGCCGAGCACATTGCATAGAAGTTTGGGAAATGAAGAAGCTCTAAAATTTGAAATTCTGACTTTGGAGGTAGGGTTGTTCGGAGTTAAGCCGAAGAGAAATTTTGGGACTCGGCAGAAAGAAGCACAGAAAAATCAGCATAAAAAGTCTGAAACCTGAAGTCAGAATTTTGGAAGTTTGGAGTTGGCAAAAGGGGAGTCGAAGTCTTAAACCCGAAGTCCAAAATTTAGACCTCAGAGCGATGAACAATAACAAAGATATCCGAAGCACAAAATCCCAGAGTCCTAAATCCTGAAAGTCTAAAATTTCAAATTTTGGAGGTTGCGATCTATTTCATAGTCCGAAGAAATAGAGCCAACAACTCACATTTATTGCAGAATAACACCCGCATCTCTAGATGGCCATAAATTTTGACTAGGAGCTCGAATTTATAAAAAATTGAACTTTTTAGAATTCTCTCAGTGTCCTCTATCATGATGACTAAGTACTTAAAAATGAAGAAATACAATCTGCCATTTTACAGGGTTTTTCTAGATTTCTCACCTACCAAAAATGATGAGGGATGGGCTCCTTTTTTACCCAATAAGAAAGGTACAATGGAGTATGGGCTTGGTAGATTAGGCCATCACTCCTGCAAGAACAATGATGGATTTTATAGGAGATTGGAGTGCATTTTAATATTTTCTTCTATCTCTCTCCTAATATTTTGCTCTATAAATTGTAAGGGGTTTGCATGTCCAAAGGTCGTTGATCAATTTTTCTCTCCCATACACCCATTCTTCTTGGGGCTTCAAGCCTTCCTCTCAAGATTTATAATGCCTTTCTCCGACATACAATGTACTATATATACTTCATGAGCAATAAAAATTATGTTTTGTGCTAGTTATTTTAACCTTTGCATGATTTTTGTCTCCCTTTCCTCTCATTGCAGCAGGGTGTTCTGTGCATATTTCCTTGTTATTACCTAATTTTGGTGTGTTGTGCTCATTTAAGAATGATGTATTGGATAAATTAATTTAGTTTGTAGTGTAGGTCCACCCTTTCTAGGTTCTTGGTGTATCACTGCTCTTAGTGTATGTGCAAGGTATGTTAGTGCAAGGAATGTTAGGAGTAGGAACCAACTTTTTCCAGAGAGTTATCCCATGTTGTAATGTCCCACACTCAGGGTATCTCTATGTTATGCAATCAAACGGAATGCCCCAGTCCATGAACTATCTCATTGGGGGTGTTGTGCCTCATCAACAAAAACAATTATGGGTTTTTTACGTTTAGTAATGATTTTTTCTCTTTGGCTTTGCATAGTTCCTATGTGTTGAGAATTTGAAGATTTATATATCCATTAAGACATCCATGTCAGGGTTGCAGAAAATTTGAAGAAATAAAATTATTTACTTTTTTTTTGCATTCGGTAATGGGTTTTTTTCTTCGGATTTGCAAGGTTTCTGTGTGTCGAGGATGTCAGAATTAAATATCTATTTAGACATAAGTGTCGAGTTGGCAAAAATAAATATGAAAAAAATCATTTCTGTGTTTAATGCATTCCATAATTGGTTTTCTTCTTTGGCTTCACATAGTTCCCATGTGTCAAGGATTTGAAAATTTATAGATCCATTTATACATTCATGCAAAGGTGGCAGTAAATCTGTAAAAAAAATATTACTAGGTTTTCCTAGAATTTTAAAGAGTTCCTATGTGTCAAGGATTTGAAAATTTGTAGAGCATTTGTGGCGGGGTGGCAGAAAATCTTTAAAACAAAACTATTTCTAAGTTTTTGCATTCAGTAATGGGTTTTTTTCTTCAGCTTCGCAGAGTTTCTATGTCGAGGAATTGAAAATTTATAGATCCATTCAGAAATTCGTGTCAATGTGGCAGAAAATTTTAAAAAATATTTCTCGGTTTTTATCTTTCGGTAATGGGTTTTTTATTCCACTTTACAGAGTACCTTTGTGTCAAAGATTTAAAGATCTATATATCCATTTAGAAATCTATGCTAAGGTGGCAGAAAATTTGAAAACAACTATTTTCAGGTTTTTTTTTTGTTTGATAATGAGTGTTTTTCTTCAGTTTTGTAGTGTTCCGTGTCGAGGTGGCAGAAAATATGAAAAAAAACCATTTCTAGATTTTTCCTTTTTGTGTTTGGTAATGGTTTTTTCTTCAGCTTTGAAGAGTTCCTATGTGTAGTGGATTCAAAAATTTATAGATTCATTTCGACATCAATGTCGGGGTGGCAAAAAATCTGAAAAAAAACTATTTCAAGGTTTTTCTGGGTTTTTCGTTATGTAGTGAGATTTTTTCTTCATCTTTGCAGAGTTCTTGTGTCTCCAGGATATGAAGATTTCTAGATCCATGTAGACATCCGTGTCGAAGTGGCAGAAAATCTAAGAATAGAAAAACCATTTCTGGGTTTTTTGGGATTTTTCTTTGGCTTTGCAAAGTTCCCGTGTGTCAAAGATTTGAATATTTATAGATCCATTTAGAGATACGTGCCGAGGTAGCTGAAAATTAGATTTTTTTGGAGGGTTTTTTACATTCGGTAATGTGTTTTTTCTTCAGATTTAAAGAGTTCCTTTGTGTCGAGACTTTGAATAGGTTTATAGATCCATTTAGATATTTGTGCTAGTATGGCAGAAAATATGAAAAAAAAAACCATTTCTGGTTTGTTTACGTTTAGTAAAGGGTGTTTTTCTTCGGCTTTGCAGAGTTCCTTTATGTCGAAGATTTGAAGATTTATATATCCATTTAGCCATACATGTTGGGGTGGCAAAAAATATAAAAAAACCATTGTTGGGTTTTTCTGGGTTTTTTACGTTCGGTAATGATTTATTTTTCTTCGGCTTTGTAAAATTCCTGCTATGTCGAGGATATAAAGATTTATAGATCCATTAAGACATCTGTATCAGGGTGGCAAAAAATCTTTAAAAAAGAATTTTTGGGTTTTTCTTGCTTTTGTGTTCAATAATAGGTTTTTTTTCGGACTTTTAAGGTTTCCTTTGTGTCGAGGATTTGAAGATTTATAGTTCCATTTTGACATTTGTGCCTGTGGCAGAAAATCTAAAAAAAAAAAAATTGGGTTTTTTTTGCATTCGATAAAGTGTTTTTGCTTCGACTTTGAAGATTTCTTCTGTGTCGAGGATTTCAAGATTTTATAGATCCATTTAAACATCCGTGCTAGGGTGGTAGAAAATTTGAAAAAAACCATTTCTGGGTGTTTTTGGATTTTTTGTGTTCGATAATGAATTTTTTTCTTCAGCTTTACAGAGTTCTTATGTGTTAAAAATTTGAAGATTTAAATATTCATGTCGGGATTAGACACCCATGTTTTTCTAGGGGTGGCGAAAAAACTTAAAAAACCATGTGTCTCGAGGATATGAAGATTTATAATCAATTTAGACGTGTCAAATTGGCAAACAATTCGACCAAAACTACCATTTCTAGGTATTTTCTAGGATTTTTACATTGGGTAATGGGTTTTTTTCTTCAGCTTTTAAGAGTTCCTGTGTGTCAAGGATTTGAAGATTTATAGATCCATTTAGATATCCATGTCGAGGTGGCAGAAAATCTGAAAAAAACCATTTTTGGATTTTTTGCATTCGGTAATGATTTTTTTTCTTCGGTTTTATAGAGTTCCTATGTTTCGAGGATTTGAAGATTTAAAGATCCATTTAAACATTCGTTTCACAGTGGCAGAAAATATGAAAAAAAAAAAAAACATTTCTAGGGTTTTGCGTTCAGATAATGGGTTTTTTTCTTTAAACTTTGCAGAGTTCCTGTGTGTCGAAGATTTGAAGATTTATAGATCCATTTAGACATTTGTGTCGGAGTGCTAAAAAATTTGGAAAAAAAACTATTTTTTGGGTTTTTCAAATTGGATAATGGGTTTTTTCCTTCAGCTTTGCAAAGTTACTGTGTGTCGAGGATTTGAAAATTTTCTTCGACTTTGCAGAATACATGTGTGTCGAGAATTTTAAGGTTTTTCTGAGTTTTTTTCATTCGATAACAAGTTTTTTCTTCGGCTTTGCAAAGTTCATGTATGTCGAGGATTCAAATATTTATAGATTTATTTAGACATCCATGCTGCGGTGGCAAAAAATTAGAAAAAAACTATTTATGGGTTTTTCTTGGGTTTTAGCATTTAGTAATGGGTTTTTTTTCTTCAGCTTTGTAGAGTTCCTTTGTGTCGAGGATTTGATGATTTATAGATCCATTTAGACATCTGTGTCGGGGTGGCAGAAAATCGAAAAAAATAATTATTTCTATGTTTTTTGCATTCGGTAATGTGTTTTTTTCTTCGATTTTGAAGAGTTATTGTGTGTTGAGGATTTGATGATTAATAAATCTATTTAGACATCTGTGCTGTGGTGGCAAAAAATTTATAAAAAAAAATCATTTCTAGGTTTTTATGGGTTTTGAGATCAATAATTGATTTTTTTCTTCAGCGTTACAGAGTTCCTGTTTGTTGAGGATCTAAAGATTTAATGATTGACATAGACATTCATGTCGGAGTGGCAAAATATCTGGAAAAAATGTGTTTTTCTACTTTTTTTTCATTTGGTAATGGTTATTTTTCAGCTTTATAGAGTACCTGTGTGTCGAGAATTTGAAGATTTATAAATCCATTTAGACATCTGTATCAGGGTGGCAGAAAATCTAAAAAAACTAATTCTGGGTGGCTTTGCAGAGTTCGTATGTTTCCAGGATTTGATGATTTATAGATCCATTTAGACAGCCGTGCCACAGTGGTAAAAATTCTGAATAAAAAATCAATTCTCAATGTTTCTAGGTTATTTACGTTCGATAATGGGTTTTATTTTTGACTTTGAAGAATTCTTATGTGTTAAGGATTTGAAGATTTATGGGGATTTAGTTTTTACTTCTGTAATGGTTTTTCATCGCTTTTAGAGTTCCTGTTGTGTTTCAAGTATTT
>JAHRHJ020001638.1:0-20153 GCA_019776745.2 Taxus chinensis
TTTCAAAATCTGAACTATTTACCCTAAACCCTAATATCATAAATCCTAAAACATAAACCATAAACCCTCAACACTGAATCTTATACCCTAAACCCTCAGCCATAAACCATAACCCCAAATCCCTAAATCGTAAAATCTAAACTCTAAACCCCAAACCTTAAACCATAAACCCTAATCCCCAAGCCATGAATCATAAATACTAAACCCTAAACCCTTAGGCCTAACTCTAAATTCTAAACCCTAAACCTTGAACCATGATCCCTAATGCAAAACCCTAAACTCTGAGCCGTATACCCTATACCTTAAGCTCTAATTACTTCTAAACCCTGAATTCTGAGTCTTAAACACTAAAACCCTAAATGCTAAATCCTAAATACTAAACCTTCAATCGTAAACCATGAGCCCTAAATCCTAACCCTAAACCCTAAAACCTAATACTCAAACCCTAAACATTGATCCTTGAACCTTGAACCTCAACCCTAAAACCTGAGCTTTGGGCCCTAATCCCTAAACCCCAAATCTTGAGCCCAAAAACCTAAACCCTAAACAATAAAAATCCCCTAAGCCCTAAACCCTCAACCTAAAAACCTTAAAATATTTAGATTTGGAAAAAGTTGCGATTTTCAAAAAGTCAAGATTTTTGTAAAAGTTAGGATTTTCAAAAACATGAGATTTTCAAGAAAGTCATGAATTTTACAAAAGTTGCAATTTTAAACAAAGTTATTATTTTTGAAAACATCAATATTTAAAAAATGTTGGGACTTTTATAATGATCAATTTTTTTAAAAAAGTTTGGTTTTCAAAAAAAGAATATTTCGAAAAAGTCAAGATTTTTGAATAAGTCAGGATATTTGAAAAAGTCCCGATTTTTTATATTTGTGATTTTCGAAAAAAATTATAATTTTTTTAAATAGTAAGGATTTAAAAAAAAAATTGTATTGTTGATAAAGTTGAGATTTTAGAAAATTCAGTAAATTTTTAAAAAGATGGGATTTTTGAAAAAAGTTTTGATATACGAAAACGTCGCGATTTTTTAAATAGTTTCAATATTCAAAAAAGTTTGGATTTTTGAAAAAATTATAATCTCAAAAGAGTCAAGATTTCAGAAATGTAGTGATGCACCAAAATTAGAAGGAACTTGAAAAGGTCATAACCTGTGCGCTGGTTGTCTCTTTGAATCCGTTTGATTTTGAAACCATATGTTTAAAAAATATCAACTTTTTAAAAATGTAAGGATTTAAAAAAAAAAGTCGAGAGTTTGAATATTTTAGATTTTTTTTTTAAATCCGTATTTAACATCATTATTTTAAAAAAAGTTGTGAATTATAAAAAAATAGGATTTTAAAGAATTCACAATTTTAGAAAAATAAAGAATTTCAAAAAATTTAAGGTTTTTGAATAAGTTGAGATTTTCCAAAAAGTTGGGATTTCAAACAAATATTGGGATTTCACAAAAGTTGTGACTTTTGAAAAAGTCAAGAATTTTGAGAATGTTGGGGTTTTAAAAAAAGACAAGATTTTGGAAAAAGGTGTAATTTTCAATAAATGTAGTGATGCGCCAATTTAGCAGGAACATGAAAAGGTCACATAACTTTTGCTCTAGGTGACCATTTGAGTCCATTTTTTTTTTCTGAAACCACATGTTTGAAAAATCTCAACTTATTTGAATATGTCATAATTTTTGAAAAAGTGATTATTTTCCAAAAAGTTTGAATTTAAAAAAAAAAGGATTTTAAAGAGTTTGCAATTTTAAAAAAGGATTGAATTTCATAATTCTTGAAAAGTTAAAATTTCAAAAGCTTTAGGGATTTCATAAAGGTCATGATTTTGAAAAAGCCAAGAATTTTGAGAAAATTAGTATTTTAAAAAAAGAAAAGATTTTTAAAAAAAGTGCAATTTTCAAATAAGTCGGAAATTACAAAACTGAAGATGTTTTTAAATCCGAAATGTTTTGAATATCGTATTTTTAAAAAAAATCTTAACATTTTAAAAATCTTTACTTTTTTAAAATTCCAACTTTTTATAAAATCGTGAGTTTTTCAAAAACTATAGATTTTCAAAAAAATTGGTATTGTTGATAAAGTTGAGATTTTAGAAAATTTAGTAAATTTTTTAAAAGTTGGGATTTCTGAAAAAGTTTTGATATACGAAAACATCACGATTTTTTAAATAGTTTCAATATTTGAAAAAGTTGGGATTTTTGAAAAAATTATAATCTCAAAAGAGTCAAGATTTCAAAAATGTAGTGATGCGCCAAAATTAGCAAGAACTTGAAAAGGTCATAACTTATACTCTGGGTGTCCATTTGATTCCTTTTTTAAAACCAAATGTTTCAAAAATAGCTACTTTTTAAAAATATTAGGATTTAAAAAAAAAATTGAAATTTTGAATAATTTAGATTTTCCAAAAAGTTGTGAATTTCTAAAAAATTAGGATTTTAAAGAATTTACAATTTTAGAAAGAGAAAGAATTTCATAATTCTAAAAAAGTTTGAATTTCAAAAATTTTAGTGGTTTTGAAAAATTTGAGATTTTCAAAACAGTTTAGATTATGAAAAGATTGGAATTTCCAACAAAATTTGGGATTTCAAAAAAGTCATTATTTCAAAAAAGCCAAGAATTGCGAGAAAGTTGGGATTTTCAAAAAAGATGTGAGTTTGAAAAAAGGTGCAATTTTAAAATATGTCCCAACTATTTTGAATATCCTTTTTTTTAAATCCTAACATTTTAAATATCATTCCTTTTTAAAAATTCCAACTTTTTAATAAAATCACAAATTTTTCGAAAATTACAAATTTTTAAATAATCGTGAGTTTTTAAAAAATTGTGAATTTTTTAAATTCACGACTTTATCAATTTTTAAATCTTTGAAAATAGAGACTTTTGGAAAATCATTAATTTTTCAAAATCCTAACTGTTTCAAAATAGAGATATGTTTTAAATTGTGACTTTATCAATATCGCGACCCTAAAACCTGAAACCTGAGTCGTAAATGCTAAACCCTAAACCCCAACATCCTAAACCATAAACCCTTAACAATAAATCCTAAACCCTAAATACTTAGCTATAAACCATAAACCCCAAATCCTTTTACCTAAGCCCTAAACCCTAAACAATAAACCCCTAACCCTGATCCTTAAACCCTAAATAGTGAACCCTAAAGCCTTAGGCCTAACCCTAAACCCTAAACACTATACCTTGAACCGTGAGCCCTAAGTAAAAACCCTGAACCCTAAACCTTTAGTTGGAGGTCTAAACCCTAAATTCATAACCCCAAACCTTGAACCCTAAGCCATGCACCTGTAACCATGAACATTGAGACCTAATCCCTAAACCCTAAACCTTAAGCTATAATTACTCTTAAACCCTAAATGCTAAATCCTAAATAATAAACCCTCAATTGTAAACCATGAGCCCTAAACCCTAAATGCAAAACCCTCAACCGTAAACCTTGATCCCCAAAAGATAAAACCTGATCCCTAAACCTTATAACCTAATACTTCAACCCTAAACCTTGATCCTTGAACCCCAAACCCTGAGCCCTGAGCCCTAATCCCTAAACCCCAAATCTTGAGCCCAAAAACCTAAACCCTAAACACTAAATCCCCCAAGCCCAAAACACTAAACCTAGAAACCTTAAAATAGTTAGATTTGGAAAAGGTTGGTATTTTTAAAACTTGGGATTTTTGAAAAGTCGTGAGTTTTTAAAAAGTCAGGATTTTAAAAAATTGAGATTTTCAAAAAAGTCACGACATTTGAAAAACTTTCAATTTTATACAAAGTTGTTATTTTTGAAAACATCAAGATTTAAAAAATGTTGGGACTTTGAAAATGTTCAGGTTTTCAAACAAGTTGGGGTTTATGAAAAATGAATATTTCAAAAAAGTTAGGAGTTTTGAAAAGTTGGGATTTTCGAAAGAGTTGGGCTTTTCACATTTTCAAAGAGTCAAGATCTTTGAAGAGTCTAGATTTCTTAAAAAGTCATGATTTTTGAAAAACTAGACATTTGAAAAAATGTTAGGCTTTTAAAGAAATTTGATATTTTCCATAAAGTCGTGATTTTGTAAAAGTGAAGATTTTTTAAAAAGGCAAGATTTTCAAAAAACTCAAGAGTTTGGAAAATGTTGGGTTTTTTAAAACTAAGGATTTTTAATAATTACGATTTTCAAAAAAATATTTTTTTATTAAAACTAAGGATTTTCAAAACAATAAAATTTTTTGATAAATTTGTGACTTCAGAAAATTCAAGAATTTTTAAAAAGTTGGGATTTCTAAAAAAGTTTTGATTTTCCAAAATGTCACGATTTTTGAAATAGTTGCGATTTCGAAAAAGTTGGGATTTTTGAAAAAGTTATAATCTCAAAAAAATCAATATTTCAAAAATGCAAGGAAAAAGATCATAACTTGTGTTCCTGGTGTTTGTTTGAGTCTATTTTTATTTTGAAACTACATATTTAAAAAATTTCAACTTTTTAAAAATATTTGGATTTTTTTAAAAATTCAAGAGTTTGAATAATTTAAATTTTCTAGAAATTTTGGATTTTTGAATATGTCATGATTTTTGAAAAAGTCATTATTTTAAAAAAAGTTGTGAATTTCAACAAGTTTAGGATTTTAAAGAATTTGCAATTGAAGAAAAAAGGAATTTCACTAACACTGAATCCAAAAAAGTTAGGATTATGAAAAGGTTGGGATTTCAAATAAAAATTAGGATTTCAAAAATTCATGATTTCAAAAATGCCAAGAATTTTGAAAAAATTTAGATTTTTAAAAAAGACAAGATTTTGAAAAAAAGGTACAAGTTTAGAATAAGCCGAGAGTTACAAAACAAAAGAAATTTTTGAATCCAACATTTTTTAATATCCTAAGTTTTTTGAAAATGTTTACTTTTTCAGAAATCCAACTCTTTATAAAATCGTGACTTTTTCAAAAATTGTGAATTTTTAAAAAATTGTTAACTTTTTAAATTCATGACTTTATCACTTTCAAAATATTTGAAAATACAGACTTTTTTAAAATCATGAATTTTTTGAAATCCTAACTATTTCAAAATCGTGACCCCTAAACCCTAAAACTTGAAACCTAAGTCGTAAACCCTAAACCCTAAACCCCTAACCTTGAGCCTTAAACCCTAAACCCTAAATAGTAAACCATATACCTTGAACTGTGAGCCCTAAGCCAAAACCCTAAACCCTAAACTCATAACCCCCAACCTCAAACCCGGAGCCATACACCCTAAACAATGAAAACTCAGACCTTACACCTAAACCCTGACTCCTATGTCGTAAACCCTAAACCCTAAATGTAAAAACGTCAGGATTTTATAAAAAGTCAAGATTTTGTAAAATTTTGGGGATTTTTAAAATGTCAAGAGTTTTGAAAAAGTCAGGATGTTCAAAAAAGTCGCAATTTTTAATATTTTTGATTTTTCAAAAATATATAATTTAAAAAAGTAAGCATCTAATAAAAAAAGACGACATTTTTGATAAAGTTGGGATTTATGAAAATCTTTTAATTTTCGAAAATGTAGTGATTATTGAAACAATTTTGATGTGTAAAAATTAGCAGGAAGTCGAAATTTTTTGAAAATGTTGTGAATTTAAAAAACAATAGAATTTTAAAATATTCACAATTTTAGAAAATGATAGATTTTCATAATTCTAAAAAAGTTTGAATTTCAAATTTTTTATAGTTTTTGAAAAAGTTGAGATTTTCAAAAAATTCAGGATTATGAAAAGGTTTGGATTTTGAACAAAAATTAGGATTTCAAAAGAGTCGTGATTTCGAAAAAGTCAAGAATTTTGAGAAAGTTGGGATTTTCATAAAAGATATGATTTTGAAAAACATTGCAATTTTCAAATAAGTTGGGAATTCCAAAACTAAAGAGATTTTTAAATCCTAATATTTTCAAAAACTTTAATTTTTCAAAATTCCAACTTTTTTAAAATCGTGACTTTTTTTGAAAATTACAAATGTTTAAAAAATCATGAGTTTGTTAAAAATTGTGAACTTTTTAAATTCATGACTTCATCACTTTCAAAATGTTTGAAAATACAGCCTTTTTTGAAAATCATAACTTTTTAAAAATCTAAACTTTTTCAAAATAGGAATATATTTGAAATCGTGACTTTTTCAAAATTGCAACCCTTAAACCCTAAACCCTAAAACCTAAAACCTGAGTCCTAAATGCTAAACCCTAAACCCCAGCATCCTAAACACTAAGCCCAAAACCTTGAATCCTAAACCATAAACCATATACCCTTAACACTGAATGCTAAACCCTAAAATTCATCATCCATAAACCATAAACCCAAATCCCTAAATTGTAAAACCTAAACTCTAAACCCCAACCATTAAACCATACACACTAAACCCTGATCCATGAGCCATGAAACCTAAACCTTAAACTCTAAACAATAAACCCTAAACTAACCCTTAGTCTCAAACCCTAAAGACTTAGGCCTAACCCTATACCTTGAACTGTGAGACCTAATCCAAAACCATAAAACCTAAACCTTTAGATAGAGACCTAAACCCTAAACCCTAAACTCATAACCTTGAACCTCGAGTACTGAGCCATGAACCATAAACCACAAACATTGACACCTAAACTCTAAACCTTGACCCCTAAACCCTAAACTCTAAGCCCTATACCCTATAACCCCTAAACTTTAAGCTCTGATTGCTCCTATAACCTAAATTTATAGTCGTAAACCCTAAAATCCTAAATTCTAAATCCTAAATACTGAACCCTTAATTTTAAACCATGATACCTAAACCCTAAATGTAAAACCCTCAACCGTAAACCTCAAACCCCAAAACCTCAGCCCTAAATGCCAAAACTCTAAACCTAAACCTTATCCACGAACCGTGAACCTCAACCCTAATCCCTAAACCCTAAACCCCAAATCCTGAGTCCAAAAACCTAAACCCTCAACCTAGAAACCTTAAAATATTTAGATTTGAAAAAAGTTGATATTTTGAAAAACTTGGGATTTTAAAAAATCAAGATTTTTGAAAAAGTTAGATTTTGAAAAACTTGAGGTTTTCAAAAAAGTCACAAGTTTTGAAAAAGTTGCAATTTTAAACAAAGTTGTTATTTTTGAAAACATCAAGATTTAAAAAATGTTGGGACTTTGAAAATGTTCAGATTTTCAAACAAGTTGGGGTTTTCGAAAAATGAATATTTCAAAAAAGTTAGGATTTTTTAAAATTTAGGATTTTCGAAAGAGGGGATTTTCACTTTTTTGAATAATCAGGATTTTTCAAGAGTCTAGATTTTTGAAAAAGTCAAGACTTTTTAAAAAGTTGAATTTTTCAAAAAAGTAGGATTTTTGAAAAGACGAATTTTTTAAAAATTTAAGATTTTCCAAACAGTCAGGATTTTTGAAAAGTCATGATTTTGGAAAATGTTGGGATTTTTAAAACGTCAAGATTTTTCTAAAAGTTAGGATTTTTTAATAAGTCAGGTTATTCAAAAAATTCATGATTTTTAATATTTGCAATTTTCAATAAAAGATAATTTTTTTGAAAAGTAAGGATTTTCATAAAAAGTTGACATTTTGTATAAAGTTGAGATTTTAGAAGATTCAGAAATTTCTGAAAAAGTTATGATTTTTGAAAATGTCACGATTTTTGAAATCGTTTTGATTTTCGAAAAAGTGAAGATTTCGAAAATGTAGTGCTGCGCCAAAATAAGTAGGAACTTGACAAAAGGTTATAACTTGTGCTCGAGGTGTCCGTTTGAGTCCATTTTTTTAAAACTACTTGTTTTAAAAATCTCAAATTTTTTAAAATATCAAGATTTTCAAACAAAAGTCAGGAGTTTAAATAATTTAGATTTTCCAAAATTATAGATTTTTGAATATGTCATGATTTTTTAAAAAGATGTAATTTTCTGAAAAGTTGTGAATTTCAAAACTGTTCGGATTTCATAACTCTAAAAAACTTTGAATTTTAATAAATTTAGGGTTTTTGAAAAAGTTGATATTTTCAAAAAAGTCAAGATTATGAAAAGGTTGGGATTTCAAACAAAATTTGGAATTTCAAAAATGTGGTGATTTTGAAAAAGCCAAGAATTTTAAGAAAGTTAGGATTTTCAAAAAAACAAGATTTTGAAAAAAGGTGCAATTTTCAAACAAGTCTCAGGAATTGTAAAACAGAAGATATTTTTAAATCCCAACCATTTTAAAAAAATCATGAGTTTTTTTAAAATTCTGAACTTTTTAAATTCATGACTTTATCACTTTCAAAATCTTTGAAAATACAGACTTTTTGAAAATCATGATTTTTTTTCGAAATCCTAATTGTTTCAAAATCAGAATATGTTTTAAATCGTGACTTTTTCAAAATCGCAACCCCTAAACCTAAACCCTAAAACATGAAACTTGAGTCGTAAATGCTAAACCTTAAACCCTAAACCCCAACATCCTAAACACTAAGCCCAAAACGCTAAATCCTAAACCCTAAACCCTCAACCATAAACCATAAACCCAAACCTCTAAATCGTAAAACCTAAAATCTAAACCTGAGTACCTTAAACCATAAACCCTCAAACCTAAACCCTAAACCCTAAATATTAAACAGTGAACCCTAAAGCCTTATGCCTAACCCTAAACCCTAAACCTTATACCTTGAACCATGAGCACTAAGCTAAAACCCTAAACCTTTAACCTAAACACTAAAGCTAGAGACCTAACCCTGAACCTAAACCCTAAGCCATAACCCTCAACCATGAACACTAAGACCTAAACCATAAACCCATGTCCCCTACGCCCTAAATTCTTAACTCTTAGTCCTATACCCTATAAATCATAAACTTTAAGCTCTAATTGCTCATAAACCCTAAATTCTGTAGTCTTAAACCCTAAAACCTTAAACTACTAAATCCTAAATACTAAACCCTCAACCATAAACCATGAACCCCAAACCCTAAAACTTGAGCCCTAAATGCTAACCCTAAATCCTAAACACTAAATCCCAAAACCCTAAAATATAGTTCCTTAAACCCTAAACCCTCCCCAAACCTAAACCCTTAAACCTAGAACCCTGAACCGTTAGCCTTAATCCTAAACCCTAAACCCCAATCCTAACTCGAAAAACCTAAATCCTAAACACTAAATCCGCTGAGCCCTAAAACAAACCTAGAAACCTTAAAATAGTTAGAATTTCAAAAAAATTGGTATTTTGAACAACTACAATTTTCAAAAAGAAAATATTTTTTAAAAAGTCGAGATTTCAATATTTAAAAAATGTTGGGACTTTGAAAATGTTCAAGATTTTAAAACAAGTTGGGGGTTTTTGAAAAATGAATATTTCAAAAAAGTTAGGATTTTTGAAAATGTTGGTAATTTCTAAAGAGTTAAGCATTTCACACTTTTGAAGAGTTTGGATTTTTTTAAAAGTCAAGATTTTTTATTTTAAGGATTTTTGAAAAGATAGATTTTAAAATTTTTGAGATTTTCAAAAAAGTCATGATTTTGTAAAATTGAATATTTTCAAAAAAATTCGTGATTTTTTGAAAGTCAGGATTTTCAAAAAAGTCAATATTTTGGAATATGTTAGGATTTTTAAAACGTCAATTTTTTGAAAAAGTAAGATTTTTAAAAAGTCAGGATTTTCTAAAAAGTATCAATTTTTAAAATTTGCAATTTTAAAAATTATAATTTTTTTAAAAGATGAGGATTTTTCAAAAACATCAGCATTTTTGAAATAAAGTTTATATTTAAGAAAATTCAGGATTTTTTTAAAAAGTTTGTATTTTTCAAAACGTCAAGATTTTTGAAAAATAGTTACAAGTTATAAAAAAATTCAAGAAAATTCAAAAACCTAAACTCTAAACCCCTAAAAACCCTTAACCCTGAGCCCTTAATTTAACCCTAAACCCTAAAAAATAAACTATTTTAAACTCAGTAAACTTCAAACCCCAAAACCTGTTATAGTTGAGTCCCTAAATCCAAAAATTCTAATTTTTCAAAACCTAAAATTTTAAAACTAAAACCTAATTTTTAAAATGTAAATTTGATCCCCTAACCCTGAATTTCAACAAGAAATCCTGAAGGTTGTAACCCTAAGCCCTGATCCCTAATGCCTAAACAATAAACTCAAAACCTTAAACCATAAACCCTAAAGGTTAGCCACGAAACCTAAACAACTAAACTTGTAACCTTGAGCCATAAATTTGTAAACCCTAAAATCTAAACTCATTTAAAACTCAAACCCTGAGCCATAAACCCTCAAAAACACCAAGACCTAAAAAACAGTTTTCTGAGCCTAAACCTTAAGCTCAAATTGCTCATAAACCCTAAATTTTAGTCTTAAACCCTAAAATCCTAAATACTAAATTTAAATAAAAACCCTAAATGAAAAAATCAACTGTAAACCTTGAACCCCAAACCCTAAAACCTGAGCAATAAATTAACCCTAAACACTAAACCCTAAATTTTGAAATCCTAAAACCTAATTCTTAAACCCTAAACCTTGAATTTCTAAAAACCTAAACCCTAAACCTTGAATCTCGAGTCTAAAAACCTAAACTCTAAACACTAAACCTGAGCCCTAAACCCTATCCTTAGAAACATTAAAATAGTTAGATTTGAAAAAAACTGGTATTTTGAAAATTTTGGATTTTAAAAACTAAGATTTTTTAAAAATGTCAAGATTTTAAAAAACTTGAGATTTTAAAAAAAGTCACAATTTTTGAAAAGCTGCAATTTTAAACAAATTTGTTATTGTTGAAAACATCAAGGCTTAAAAAATGTTGGGACTTTGAAAATTTTAAAATTTTGAAACAAGTTGGGGTTTTCAAAAAAGTCAGGATTTTTGAAAAGTTGAGATTTTCTAAATAATTGGGCTTTTTCAAATTTTTTAAGATTCAAGATTTTTTAAAAAGTTACATTTTCAAATAAGTTAGGATTTTTGAAAAGACGAGATTTTAAAAAAATTGAGATTTTCCAAAAAGTCGTGATTTTGTAAAAAGTGAATAATTTCGAAAAACTAAGGATTTTTGAAGTGTCACGATTTTCAAAAAAGTCAAGATTTTGGAAAATCTTGGGATTTTTAATATGTCAATATTTTTTAATAATTCAGGACATTTGATAAAGCCCTAGGATTTTTAATATTTGGGATTTTTCAAAAAATTATACTTTTTTTAAAAAGTAAGGATTTACAAAAAAGTTTGCATTTTTTATAAAGTTGAGATTTTAGAAGATTCATGAATTTTTAAAAAGTTGGGATTTCTAAAAAAAGTTTTTATTTTCGAAAACGTCACGATTTTCGAAAAAGTTGGGATTTTTAAAAAATTTATAATCTCAAAAGAGTTAAAAATTTCAAAAATGTAGTGATGCACCAAAATTAACAAGAACTTGAAAAGGTCATAACTTGTGCTCCAAGTGTCTGTTTGAGTCTATTTTTTTTTTCAAACCACATGTTTCAAAAATCTAAAAATCAGATTTTCAATAAAAAGTTGGGAGTTTGATTAATTTATATTTTCTAGAAAAAATTTATTTTTGAATATGTTATGATTTTTTAAAAAGTCATTAATTTCTAAAAACTTGTGACTTTCAAAAAATTTAGTATTTTAAAGAATTTGCAATTTTAGAAAAAGATAGAATTTAATAATTTTAAAAAAGTTTTAATTTAAAAAAAATATCAGCTTTTGAAAAATTTGAGATTTTCAAAATAGTCAAGATTATGAAAAGCTTGGGATTTCAAACAAAATTTAGGATTCATTTGAAAAAGCCAAGAATTTTGAGAAAGATGGGATTTTCAAAAAAGAAAAGATTTTGAAAAAAGGTGCAATTTTCAAATAATTCGAGAATTAAAAAACTGAAGAGATATTTAAATCCCAACTGTTTTGAAAATCTTTTTTTTTAAAATCCTAAAATTTTCAAAATCTTTACTTTTTCAAAAATTACGAATTTTTAAAAAATCACGATTTTTATTAAAAATTGTGATTTTTTTAAATTGATGACTTTATAACTTTCAAAATATTTTAAAATCATGACTTTTTTAATATCCTAACTGTTTAAAAAATCAAGATAATTTTTAAATCGTGACCCCTAAACCCTAAATCCTAAACCATAAACACATAAAGATCCTTAAGCCCAAAATTTAATCCTAAACCCTGAACCCTCAGCCATTAACAATAAAGCTAAATCACTAAATCGTAAAACCTAAAATTTAAATCCAAAACCTTAAACCATACCCTGTTCCTTGAGCCATGAAGCATAAACCCTAAACTTTAAATCCTAAAGTTATTTTAAACCATAAGCCTCTAACCTTGAGCCTTAAACCTACAGACCCTAAATAGTGAACCGTAAAGCCTTAGGCCTAACCCTAAACCCCATTACCTTGCCTTGAACTGTGAGCCATAAACTAAAATTGTAAACTCTAAACCTTTCATTGGAGATCTAAACCATAAACTCTAAACTTATAACCCCAATCCTCAAACCTTGAAGAATGGACACTCAACCATGAAACCTGATACCTAAACCCAAATTCCTGACCCTTTATGCCCTAAACCCTAAATTTTGAGCCTATACCCTATAATTCCTAAACCTTAAGCTCTAATTACTCCTAATCCCTAAATTCTAAGTCTTAAACCCTAAAAATTTGAATGCTAAATCCTAAATACTAAACCTTCAATCATAAACCATGAGACCTAAACCCTAAATTCAAAACCCTCAACCATAAACCTAAACCCCAAACCATAAAACCTAAGCCCTTTACCCTTATCCCCAAACCCTGAACCTCAACCCTAAACCCTGAAACCTTATCCCTACGCCCTAACCTGTAAACCCTAAACCTAGATATGATAAAATAGTTAGATTTGGAAAAAGTTGGTACTTTGAAAAATTTGGGATTTTCAAAAAGTCGAGATTTTTGAAAAAGTTAGGATTTTCAAAAACTTGAGATTTTCAAAAATGTCAAAACTTTTGATAAGGTCTCAATTTTAACCAAAGTTGTTGTTTTTGAAAACATCAAGATTTTAAAAATGTTGGGACTTTGAAAATATTCAAATTTTCAAACAATTTAGGGTTTTCACAAAATTAATATTTCGAAAAAGTCTGGATTTTTGAAAAGTTGGGATTTTTCTAAAGAGGTGGGATTTTTGCATTTTTCAAGAGTTCAGATATTTTAAAAAATGAATATTTAAAAAAATTCAGGATTTTTAAAGAGTTTCGATTTTTTTAAAAGTCCAGATTTTTTTGAAAAACTCAACATTTAAAAAAAAGACAAGATTTTAAATAATTTCAAATTTTCCATGATTTTATAAAAGTGAAGATTTTCAAAAAAGTCAGGATTTTTGACAATTAAGTATTTTCAAAAAAGTCAAGATTTTTGAAAAATTCAGGATTCCTTAATAAGTTAGGTTATTAAAAAAAGTCCCAATTTTTAATATTTGCAATTTAAAAAAAACATAATTTTAAAAAACAAGTAAGGATTTTTTAAAAAGTCGGCATTTTTAATAAAATTGAGATTTTAGAAAATTCAGGAATTTTAAGAAAGTTGGGATTTCTGAAAAAGTTATGTTGTTTCAAAAATCTCAACTTTTTTAAAATATCAGGATTTTCAAAAGAAAATTTTGACGTATGAATAATTTAGGTTTTCCAGAAATTGTGGGTTTTTGAATATGTCCTGATTTTTGAAAAAGTCGTTATTTTTGAAAAAGTTCTTAATTTTTAAAAAATTAAGGATTTTAAAGAATTTCAATTATAGATAAAGATAAAATTTTATAATTATAAAAAAGTTCAAATTTAAAAAATTTAAGGGTTTTTGAAAAAGTTGAGATTTTCAAAAAAGTAGGCATTATGAAAAGGTTGGTCTTTTGAACAAAAACTAGGATTTCAAAAAAGTTGTGATTTCGAAAAAGCCAAGAATTTTGAGAATGTTGGGATTTTAAAAAATGAGACTATTTTTTAAAAAGGTGCAATTTTCAAATAAGTCGGGAATTACAAAACTGAAGAGATTTTTAAATCCCAAATGTTTTGAATATCCTTTTTTTTAAATCCTAACATTTTAAAAATCTTTACATTATTTTTATAAAATCGTGACTTT
Source organism: Taxus chinensis (assembly GCA_019776745.2). NCBI lineage: Eukaryota > Viridiplantae > Streptophyta > Pinopsida > Cupressales > Taxaceae > Taxus > Taxus chinensis. The sequence continues at coordinate 14,058 of JAHRHJ020001638.1, forward strand.
TTTGAAAATTACGAATTTTTAAAAAATCACGAGTTTTTTAAAAATTGTGAACTTTTTGAATTCATAAGTTTATCACTTTTAAAATCTTTGAAAATCACAACTTTTTTGAAATCCTAACTGTTTCAAAATACGGATATGTTTGAAATCAAGATATTTTTTAAATCGTGACATTTTCAAAACCGCGGTCCCTAAATCCTAAACCCTAAAAATTGAAACCTGAGTTGTAAACACTAAACTCTAAACCCTAACATCCTAAACACTAAGCCCAAAACCCTAGATCCTAAACCATAGACACTTAACATTGAATCATAAACCCTAAACCCTCAGACAATAACCTTAAACCCAAAAACCCTAGACCTTTAGCTAGAGACCTAAAGCCTAAACCCTAAACTTATGAACCCGAACCTCAAAACCTAAGTCGTGGACCCTCCACCATGAACATTTATACCTAAACCATATACCCTGACCCCTACGCCCTAAATCCTAATCTCCGAGCCCTATACCCTATAACTACTAAATCTTAAGCTCTAATTGATCCTACATCATAAATTATGATTCTTAAACCCTAAAATGATAAATTCTAAATACTAAACCCCTTAATCGTAAACCATGGGCCCTAAACCCTAAATGCAAAACCCTTAATTGTAAACCTCAAATCCCAAATCCTAAAACATGAGCTCTAAATCCTAACCCTAAATACTAACCCGTAAACCCCAAAACCCTAAACCCTAAAACCTAATTCTTGATGTCGAAACCTAGACCTAAACACTTAACACTTAACCCTTAATGCTGAGCCCTGAGCCCTATTCCCTAAATCCTAAACACTAAGCCCCTAAATGCCTAATCATGAGCCCAATAACCTAAACCTTAAAATCTAAATCCCCTGAGCCCTAAATAAACCTAAAAACCTTAAAATAGTTAGATTTGGAAAAAAATAGTATTTTGAAAAACTTTAGATTTTAAAAAAGTCAAGATTTTTGAAACAGTCAGGATTTTTAAAAAGTTGTGATTTTGAAAAGGTTGCTATTTTAAACAAAGTTATTATTTTTGAAAACATCAAGGTTTAAAAACTGTTGAGACTTTGAAAATGTTCAAATTTTCAAATAAGTTGGTGTTTTCGAAAAATGAATATTTCGAGAAAGTCAGGATTTTCAAAAAGTTGGGATTTTAAAAGAGTTGGGATTTTCACAATTTTTAAGAGTCTGGATTTTATAAAAAGTCAAGATTTTTGAAAAAGTTAGGATTTTTGAAAAAACGAGATTTTAAGAAAATTGAGATTTTCAAAAGAGTCGTGATTTTGTAAAAATGAATATTTTCCAAAAAGTCAGAATTTTTGAAAAGTCAGGATTTTAAAAAAAGTCAAGATTTTTGAAAAAGTCAGGATATGTGAAAAAGTCCTCATTTGTAATATTTGTAATTTTTGAAATTTTTTTTTTTTTCAAAAGCAAGTTTGTTAAAAAAATTGGCATTTTTTATAAAGTTGAGATTTTAGAATATTCAAGAACTTTTCAAAAGTTCAGATTTTTGAAAAAAAAAATTGATTTTCGAAAACGTCTCGATTTTTGAAATAGTTGTGATTTTTAAAAAAGTTGGGATTTTTGAAAAAATTATAATTTCAAAAGAGTTAAAATTTTAAAAATGTACTGATGCACCAAAATTAGTAGGAACTTGAGAAGGTCATAACTTGCGCTCCTGGTGTCCTTTTTTTTAAACGAAATGTTTCAAAAATCTCAACTTTTTTAAAATATCAGGTTTTTAAAAAAAATTCAAGAATTTGAATAATTTAAATTTTCTAGAAATTCTCAATTTTTTAATATGTGATGATTTTTTTAAAAGTTGTGATTTTAAAAAAAAATAGGATTTTAAAGAATAATGTAATTTTAGAAAAGGAACGAATTTCATAATTCTAAAAAGAAAAATTTAAAAACTATTAATTAGGGTTTATGGAAAAAAATGAGATTTTCAAAAAAGTTAGGATAATGAAAAGGTTGGGATTTCGAACAAAATTTGGGATTTTCAAAAAAGTCGTGATTTTAAAAAAGCCAACAGTTTTGAGAAAGTTGAGATTTTTGAAAAAGACAAGATTTTAAAAAAGGTGCAATTTTTAAATAAGTCAGGAATTACAAAATTGAACTTTAATATACTAATTTTTTTAAAAATCCTAACATTTTATAAAATCATGACTTTTTCGAAAATTATGGATTTGTAAATAATCAAGAGTTTTTTTAAAATTGTGAACTTTTTAAATTGATGACTGAAGAAGAACCGGTTGAGTTTCCACCATTCTCTCTTTCATCATCCATGTTCCAAACACAAGAGCCTACTGTCATGGACGAGAGCATTGATTTGCAGCAGCCTGTATCTTATAGTAGCTCTTTGGAATCAAGATTAGAAGATTTAAATCTTCCATGTTCTTCATTGGAGGAAGAGAAAGGGCAGAAGGGTTCTACCATTGCTTCTACACCATCTATTCAAGAAGGTCTACAAGATAACTCCATTCTTGGAGTTGAAAATCAGAATTATGGGCATATCAAACAGATCAGACCTTGCCTAATCAGGTAGTTGGCTTCATTGGAGCCAAAGGAGAAGTCACAACCAGTCATGCTTGCTCCTAACCATGAGGATGAGCTACAAAGAACCAAGGATCAGCTGTCATACCTCTCCAATCCAAATGCAGAACAACTAAAAGAGGTGTTGAATTTGCCTTCAGTTGATACCTTGATGATTTGGGTGGAAGACCAGCTTCTTGTTGATTTTCCATTCATCCAATCAGCCATGTTCAATGTCAAATCAGTTGCATGGTTACCAATTTTGAAGAAAGGAAACTATTTCGCACAACCAGTTGCAGGGTTTGTTTTACCTTTGCTTCCAGTTAGAATAGAGTAGGTAGGTTTGCTTTCAGTAAAAGAAGTGCTTGTGCACACTCTGTATGTTCCATTTGGAGCATGTATGATTTTCTGTTTGTACATGTAAACTTTCTTGTCCATGTGTCCCACGAAGTAGCGTCTGAGCTACAAAATGAGTGCATATCAATGGACCCAGTGAGTGTCATATAATCCTCGTAGTTAGCAATTTCTTGTTTTTATATCAACCAAAATTATCTGTAAATTGTAGAATTTTCTTGAGAACCTCAGGCCATGTTGTCAATACACCATTCCACTATGCTCTTTGCATCTTTCAATTTAGCACCATCTTTGTAATTCAACTCTTCTCTTGCAAGAGCTCTTTTCCCACATGCCCCTGCACCGTCATGCTCTCCTTTTCCATCTCTAGCCTTAGTGAAACACTCCAAATATGTTGCACACCCATCTTGACGTATATCTTGCTCATCCAATAAAACATTCGTGCATTCGTAAATTGATACATGTAATTATCTAACCATATATAATGTTGTTTGAAGTGGATATCCCTATTAGACAAGTTTCCATAAAATAACTTGAAACACCTTTGCATAAATTTAGTAGAATGAGTACGATCATCACTGATATAAAAGTGGTACTCTCTTAAAAAAAATTGATCATTCTCTATACTATCAGGAGAATGTATAAATGCTATATGCACAAAATGGCAACTTGTACTGAGTTTTAATATTGAGATTGAACCTCCATTTTTTGTTGCAATGTAGAATTCTCTATAAAATTGACCACTGAAACAATAGTACCAATTGGAAATGTGCCTTTTCATATCTTGAACTGTTCATCCAACCATCAAGCTCTGTATGTATTCATAGCATACTCATAAACAATTTCATCCTCAAATTTGTCTCATAAATTGAAAAACAACCATATGTTATGTAACTCGCTCACACACCGTTTAGACTCTTTTCCATCTTTCAACTAGTATGCAACTGATTTATATTTATCAAATTCAACTAAATTATGTCCTATTGTACCTTCAATTTGATCATGGATGCAACTTTCTAATTAAGGTAATCCGCCACATGTACCACAACTTCCATCTAAGAATCCTAACTACAAACTCAACATGTTGCCTATAACAACAAGTGGAGCTAGCGTGGTTGATTTTCAAATAGAATGGTTTCAACATTTCAAAAAAATGTTGACTAATTTTAATTTCTAGATGCTCTTGTTCAACCTTATCAAAAAAAATGAGTTTGATTCATATCTAAGAAATGCTATGGGTGTGGTTCGCGATTAGTAGAACCAACTCTCCATTTTATAACGTCTCTTGTATTATGTGAAATTCTAGTGTTATCATGCCAAAATTGAATAACAACTTCTCTTATAGCATTATAATTATATTTGTCCTTAGCGGTGCTCTAGCATAAAATGCCCAAAAATCAGTGTTATTGAGTGATTGAAGGATATTACGTCTTTCAATTTATTTCATCAGAGTTTTTCGATTAACTTGCAACATTCACTCAGGGATGAAATAAAAAGGACTAGAAACTTTGAATTAAACATGTCTTTTGCGGCTATGGACCCCCTGGTTCAAGCAATACTTATCAGCCGATAGCTGATCTTGAAGTTCTTATTCCGATGCAGGAAATTTCGGATGCTTGGATCATAGTTTGAAAAAAGGAAAAATCCTTTGCCAAGAAAACTGTCTTTTCCTTGAGGTAGCTCTCCACTGTTGTTTGGCTAATCCATATTACTGTACTTTTCTAATCCAGACAACAGTTGCTTGTTGGCTGCTCAACAGTTGTTTATTCGCTGTTGTGCTGTTGGTTTTTTGTTCTTCTTTTGGCAGATTTCTCTCTTTTCTGCCGTTTGGGCCATGAATATTTATTCTAGTTTTCAGAGCCCCTTTGTACAAGGGTATAGTCCCTTTCAAAAAACTATTTGCCCATAATAAAAAAAACTTGCAACATTCAACTTGTTTGCGTAATCAAACTTTATTTTTTTATTGATTCATTTATAAAACTAGTAGCAAGTACACGACGCACAATGTTACTATCTCTAGTGCGTCTCTTGATACCAATAGTGTGATATGCATCATGAAGGTTTTCAACAATTGTAGAGGTTTGACCACATATATTAGATATTGTCAATCCTAAGGTGTTTAATGTAGGTCTCATTTTAATTCATTTCATCAAACTAACCAACAACTGACACCTTTGAGAATCATTTAAAATTTTAAAATGATTATCCCAAATTTCATTGGCTTTTCTTCTAATTTCTCGTTCAAAAAGTTTGTCAGACATTGGTTTCAAAATATTTTTATCAATTTTAATAAAATAATTAGGTTTCTTATGAAAAATCCTAGGAGGTGTTTTTGTCAAATTTTTCTTATCTACAGTTTTAAACCTTAATTTCCTTATTCACATTTTCATTGTCTCCTTCAATTTCAACATTTGTTACCATCACGAGTATTTAATTCTTTTTCAACATTGACAGTAAAAATATATTCATCACAAGTATTTAATTCAACTTCAACATTGAAAGTAGAAAACATTACATAGTTCCTCATTGCTTACAATAGTAGGGGTTGAAGATGAACCTCTTCTTAATTCACGAAGATTCTGTATTCACTCAGGATTTTGAAATCTATTTGCCTCTAATTTGTTTAGTGTGTTTTTACTTAATGACTTATTTTTTTGACTTTTTTTTGTCTCCCATGATGTTTTGCTTCCGGTGATAAGAAAAACGTGTAGAAAATGACAAATTTTCATAGTAATTTGTACTGTAAAGTCAAATAGTAAAAATCACATGGTAATTAGAATATTGGGATGCATGTATATATTATTTATGAACCGTGATCACGATTTATAAACCATTCTCGTGGTTTATAAAGTGTGATCATGGTTCTTTTTTAAAACCCATGATCACGGTTTTATCTGTATCATCTTATCTGACCCTAAGGCTATGGAAGGTCATTATGAATTGTAAAGGTTAAAAAACTTCAAATTTTCTCTTGTACAGACTGGAACCATGTTGAAAAATTGAAAACATTTCACAAAAATGGTGCCATCGCATAGGAGAGACTATTAGCTTCATAGAAATATTTATTTTAAAGTGAAGAGAATAAGATAAATATAATTTTATAATTTTTTACTAGCTGTAGGTTTTTAAGACATTTATTCCCACGAATGTTCATGTCTATGTTTAAGACTGCAACTTTTTTTCACTTATCAAA
>JAHRHJ020001639.1:0-20132 GCA_019776745.2 Taxus chinensis
GATCATATTCAATACAACAACTCAATTTCAGAAAGGTAATACATCATTTATTGATTCCAAAAGACAACTTTGTAACATCCTTCTTTTATTCTTTGAATGCAATTTCTTTCACACTACTTCAAAACAAAAACAGAGTTTATTTATTTTACATTTCACTTTACAACTTTCATAATCAACACAACATATTTCCATTACAAAACATTTACAAGTTCATCCACTTCAAGTGGGAAAGGTTACAATAAAATTTATCTCAACAAGGGACTATCCAACTATATTTTTCCTTGCTCTAGAACAACAACATGCGTATTTCTCATTCTTCCAAATTTGATCACAATAAGAGTAGGGGAAAGGAAATGCTCTCCACCCAACCAATAAATCCAATGAAGAGGAGAAGCCATGCTTCTTCATTGCCCCCGAGCCTCAACCACAATGTAATAAAAGATGTGATCCAACTCATGGAAATAATAGGCTTCCACAACACATAAGCAATATTTTTATAATAAAAACACAATCCAAAATAGAATGTAGTTTACAACTACATTAAAAACATGACAAACAATACTAAGGCTTCATCAAGCAAGCCAAAGGAGCAAGAAAATATGGGGGATGCTTCTTATGCCTCCCAAAACGAGGAAATGGGTATCACCACTTGAATTACAAACCGCCAAAATATAGTATAACAAAGCCCTACCATTTCTTATGCCTCCCCCAAGTACCCCTTATTCCTCAAATTTCCTTATGCCTCCCCAACCTCTTATGGAACCCCATAACGAGTAAAGAAATGCAAGATATTTCTTTATAAGGTAGAACCCAATTCCCAACTCCATCCACCCTTATACATCCCTAAAACAAAATTATGCCTCGCACAAAATAAACCCCATATTCTTCTCCTACACCATTCCTAGGCCATGTACCCAACAGGCCACAAATATGCCAAACACTCAAACATTAACATTTATATTCATAAAAGAAGAGCATTTCAAGAGCCAAGCTCTTACCTCTCCATGATGGATTTTCCCAAGTTCCAAACAACATATGTTTCTAAGAAAACAATCTAAATCAGCCAATCACAAGCATGCACCAATATTCCAAAAAAACTTCTTCAAGCAAGAGCTCCAAAACAACAAAAGAATTCACCCAAGAATGAAGTCTCCAAAATGAAGCAACCCCAAAACAAGGCAAGGAATTTGAATTTAATAGAAGAGGGAAGAGAAGAGGATGAGGTGGGTCCATGTAGGATGTCACATCACACATCCTCAACCCCAACCCCCAAGGTCAACTTCATTCTCCAAAGCATAATAAATAGGTGGGTGAATAATATGACAGTTCACTTACACACTCAAATCCAACCCACACCCCAAAGGACTGAAATTATATCATGTAAGAAAAGTGTAATTAAAACCAACAATTGCAATAAAATAAAGATAGATTTTCCTTTTCACTCCCCAAAAGAGGTTTGTCACCCTATGGCCCTAGGCGCATAGAGTCCAGATACATCTAACCCAAGTCACCTAATAACTCACGGGTTAATAACCCGCTAGTTATTTGTAACTTCATGGGGCATACCCCCATACAACAAAGCGGGTCCCTTGGTTCTACCTCTCCATGTTGAATCCCATGACCCTATTCTAACATATTACAACATTATAACTAGCATAACAATCCATTTCAAATGCCAAGTGGCAAAATTTCAATGCCTTGGGCTAGGATATAAAACTTTTAAACATGAAAATCAAATTTAAAACTAAGTAAAACAAATGGCCAAATAGCCATAGTTAGAGCAAAAATTTTCATGTTAGTGCAACAACCAAATAAAATGCCAAAAACATAAGGACACATCAATCAAGAAAAATGTTGGTTCTAGAAAAAAAAATGTTCAATTTATGAATAAAATATGTATATCAAAATAACACATTACAATAACGAAGTGGACTTATATGGCCACCAAAGGGGTACTTAATGAGTTTCTAGCACTCAGACATCGAGCCTTAGCTTGAAAAATTACACATCAAATAATAGAACTGTCATCATCTCTATCTGAATCATCCCTCCAGCACTTCCATACAGCTCAACATAGTCGTAACTACACTTAGGTTGAATCACATGATAACCATATAAAGGAGTACAAGTAGCCATTGACTGAGCCTAAGGTGTCTGTTAAACACAATATGCATGACACCCGTTGAGCAAGTGCCATACATACCAAACAAACAAAAGTGGGGTTTTAGCCTATGTAAGACTCCACTTCCGATCTTGTACTTGAAAATAATTTGTGAGAATTGAATCAGAAATGAGGCACCATGAAGTAGTTGCACTCCAATAGAATCGTGATGGCTCCAGCAATTGTAAGAAAGAAATGATCAGTAATGGAAGAACTTGCTCAATAGAAACAAAGCTTGCATATAGGAAAGACAGTGGAGTGTCTTGGCATGCTCATAAATTAATAGTGAAATGGTACATATACGGTGTTGAGTAACCCTAGTGCATGACACACATGAAACCCTAAACCTAACCCATGTGAGATGACCCTCCAATATGAGAGGAGGACACATAGGATAACTCACACTAACAACCCCCCTTCATCGAAGCTAGGGTAGCGGAAAGGATGAGTCAGACGGAAGAGGAAGACACTCCTAAACAACTAAGAAAGATGTGGCAATGGGGCCCAACAACTAAAGACCTGATAAGGTGCCCATATACAAACATAATCTTCCTAGAAGAAGAAGAAGAAAAGAAGGACTACATAGCCCGAAGGAGATGAGCAGTTGTAAAAGACCTCACCCCAAGAAGAGAACGTAAGTGAAGAAACTTTATCTCATGAAGGGCTTGGTGAATAAATCTACAATCTGATCAGCTGTCTGAATGTACTGAATGTCAATGATACCATCATGAATAAGCTCCCATATGAAGTGCATATGGATCTCAATGTGCTTCATCCGCTGATGCTGAACTGGATTTCTACAAATAGAGATTGTGCTCATTTTATTACAGTAGATAATGGTAGGCCACCGAAAGTGGATGCCAAACTTTGTCAGAATACTCTATAGCCAAATAGCTTCTGTGGCAGCGTTAACTGCTCTTCTATATTCTGCCTCTATAGATGATATTGCAATTACATTCTACTTCTTGCTAGACCAACTAATAAGACCCAAACCAAGAGAGAAAATGTAAGCAGAAGTAGATTTTCGATGATCTAAGTCACCGGCCTAATCAAAATCTATGAATCCAATCAATTCAATATCAACCCCTCCATGATAGTGAATGCCATCAGCATAAGTGCCAAGAACATAATGAAGGATCTATTTAGCTACTTTCCAATGCAGCTCATGTGGCTCCTGCATGAATCTGGACATGATCCCAATATCATACGATAAATCCGGTCGAGTGTGAGTCAAGTAAATCAAGATCCCCACCAACTGTCAATAAAGAGTACCATCAACCAAGGGAGCAGAGTAATCTGAAACCAACTTCACCCCAGAAAGAAAAGGAGTAGGAGAACACTTGCAATTGGACATCTGAAAATGAGCTAGAAAATCAAGAGCATACTTAGGTTGTGAAATTAAGATTCCCGAGTCAGATTGTGAAATATGGATCCTAAGGAAGTAATGGAGCAGACCTAAGTCAGTCATGGAAAACTTTTTGGCTAAGGCGATCTTCACATAATCAATAACAGAGGAAGAGCTAGTTGTGATCAACAAGTCATCAACATATAGAACAAGAATGAGTGTGGAGTCATCTTGCCATAAAATATAAAAATTTGTATCAGAGTGACACCTAGTAAACCCTGATGTAAGTAAAAAGGAGTCCATCTTGGCATACCAAGCCTGAGGAGCTTGTTTAAGGCCATAAAGAGACTTCTTTAACTTACAAATGAGGGAGGGATCTTGGACATAACCCGGAGGTTATTCTGTATAGATCTCTTCCTCTAGGTCACCATGAAGGAATGCACTCTTAACGTCCATTTGATGGACTTTCCATCTGTTCATTGCGACAATGGTTAGGGTCAGTTGCATAGAAGTCATCTTCGCAACCGGAGAAAAGGTTTCTATATAATAAACCCCAGCTATATGGGAGAAACCCTTAGCTACTAATCATGCTTTAAAATTTTTGACGTCTCCATCTACTCCATACTTTGTTTGGAACACCCACTTACACCAAACTATTTTTCTTCCTTTCGGAAGAGTGTTGAGATCCCAAGTATCGTTCTTCATGAGAGAGCAATACTCCTCATCCATGGCAAAATTCCACTAAGGAATACAAAAATCCTCCTGGAAAGACTGTGGATCAAAAGGAGAGGTGAAGAAAGAGTGGGGTCCAACGAAATATGAGTGAGTAAGTCTCATATCGGAAGTATCTCCAACTAAATCTCCAGTACTTTGTAAAGTTTTCTTGGCCCAAAGGGGACTAGGAGGATCAGGCTCAGAGTCGAAAGATTATTCACTTGAGTGATAAGGGAGATAGTCCTCATCATCACTACTGTCAGAAACAAAAGACTCAAAGATTTGATGGTCGGGAGGATCAGGAAGAGGAGAACGCTCAACACTATCATCATTCGATGAGTCAAAATCTAAGTAAGTGAGATGAAGAACCTCAATAAGTGGAGAAGTAGAAGTTGAAGAAGACTCATTGAACCCTACAAAGAGGTAGGATTCATCAATCGATATCCCTTCATGCCATTAGGATACCCTACAAAGATACAAGGTTTGGATTGTGGTTCCAAGGCCTTGCATTTCTTCTTGGGAATCTAAGCCATAGCCTTGGATCCGAAGACTCGAAAGTACTCAACATTAGGCTTACGTCCAAACCAAGCTTTAAAGGGTGTCATCCCTCTTACTACCTTGTGTGGAACACGGTTCTGAATGTAAATTGCATAATTCACTGCTTCGGCCTAATACTGCGGAGGAAGAGACTTCGAGTGAATCATACAAGTGGCCATCTCCTTCAGAGTATGGTTCTTTCTTTCTGCGAAGGGTTATAAGAAATTGTATGCTGCAAAGAGATCCCTTCAGAAGCACAAAAATCTATGAACCTATTGTTTACATATTCACCTCCATTGTCAGTTCGAAAAACCTTGATAGATTGTTCCTCCTGTTTCTTAGCAAGAGCCTTAAAGTTCTGAAAATGTTCAAAGACTTCAAACTAAATCTTAAGAAAATATACCCAAGTATATGGTGAATAGTCATCAATGAAGGTTAGCACATAAAGAGCTCTAGTAAATGAAGGAGAAGGAAATGGACCAGAAACATCACTGTGAACAAGATCCAAAGGATGAGTGGCTCTCCAGGATTTTCCTTTGTCAAATTTATTTTCAGGATGATTTCCAAGGGTACAACCCTCACAAAGACCCTTAGAAAACTTGACGCAAGGAAATCCGTTGACCATTTAGTTTTAACTCAATTGTTCAAGGTACCGATAATTTAGATGTCCAAAACGCTCATGCCATAGCTTACTAACGTCATTTGCATGAGTGAGCAAGGCAGTGGGTACAGAATCAGAAGTAAACTGGGAGAAGGTGTACAACCGTGAATGGTGGCATGCCTTTCCCTCAGCCACTATAGTGTCATTGTTAAGCTCACGAATAATCACCAAGTTAGGACCAAATTCCACTCGTATTCCTTCACTAAGGTGAGTAATTTGGTAAACCAATAGGAGATTGGTAGAGAGATCAGGAACGCTCAACACTTGGTTTTTATATTCCCCCATCCATCTCTATCGATCAACTACCGGAAACTCACACTGTCGTGTCATTACCCATCGTGATTTGGGACATTCCACAAGGTTCGATGTTGGAAAACTCAACATGCGAAGAACCCATGTGGTGCGAGGCACTGGAATCTATAATCCATGTCAATCAAGGAGCAACTCTGGCTATAAGGGCATTTCCTTTCTTCTTATCATTTTTAGCACCTTTTACAGTAGAAGACTCGGCCTTTGGAGCACTTTTTTTAATGTATTCAGGAACACTTATTTTATTCTTCTCAAGTAAATGAGATAAGTGATCAATCTATTTTCAAAAACACTGTTGCTCGTCGTGACTATAATTCTTACAATAGGAACACAAATACTTGCTTTTTTGTGCCTTAGGCTCAGAAGTCGAAGTGTTTGTGTCATTTTTAGGTTTGATCTTGGTTTCTTTCTTAGGTTGATCCTTTGTTTCTTTCTTCTTTTTAGTCTTCTTTCCCTTGTTAGTACTTGCCACAAGGGCATGTGACTTGGACTTGAGAGACCCCATTTGAATAAGTTTGTCCTATTCTTAAATGAGTTGGGATGAAAAACAGTCAAAGGAGGGCATAGTCCAAGTATCGCCCAAAGCAGTTTTTGTAGCGTAGAAATTTGACACAATGATAGAATATTCAGGACCTAGCTTAGAGAGGATCGACAAGATCAGTTGAGAATATTTCTTTTCTACTTAACATTCTTTCAACAACAATCTAATGTGGACAAATTTCGAGAAAAAACCTTGTAGGTTTTGAAAGTACTAGGATTTAACCCTTGTAGTTCATTTTCCAACTCATGTGCTCTCATGTCATCTAGTTGACCAAACATCACATCCATTTTTTTCCAAATAGATTTAGGTGTTTCAGATGCCTCAATGTGGAAGAGCAAGTCAGGAGAAATGGAAATGTGAAGAAGACCTAAAGCTTCATCACTACTGTTTAACCACTTAGATTTTTTAGGTTCTTCGTTTGGTTTAGTCTCAGTTCCCATGGTGATGTGGAATAACCCTTTACCCCTTAGTTTCATTATTATTCTCGATCACCATTCGAAAAATTTTAACGGCGTAAGCAAGGGAATTGAAAGTGCATCCATAGTGAGAGAGAGAGAGAGAGAAAGAAATGCAAAAAAGAACACAACTGATAGAGCTCCAAATATATTGTATATATTGCTATATCTCTGAATACAGGGAGCACGCCTTTATATAGGCTATAGCGAGAGGGAAGAGCCGAGGAACAGTTACATAACTGTCCACTAACATTCACTAACAACAAATACATTAACAATGTATTAATGCACTAACATTCCCCCCCTTAATACATTGCTCTTACAAAAGTACCCCCTAAACAAATCAAACTTCACCTTGCCGAGAGGCTTGGTGAGAATATCTGCAACCTAAAAATCAGTAGGGAAGTACTGGAGCTGAATTTGGTGGTTCAAGACCTATTCACGAATGTAGTGAAATTCAACCTCAATATGCTTTGTTCGTTCATGGAAAACATGATTCTTCACAAGCTTCAACACACCTTGATTGTCGCAGTGAATGATGGGAGGTTTCTCTACAGGAATCCCTATATCTGCAAGAATGCGAGGTAACCAAATTGCTTCACACACAACTCCTCGTGTAGCGCGGTATTCAGCCTCAGTGGATGAGAGAGCAACAACAGTTTGCTTCTTGCTGATCCATGAGATAGGTCCAGATCTGAGATGAAAAACATATCCTAAAGTGGATTTCCTGTCATCAACGGATCCTGCATAGTCCGAGTCTGTATATCCATGTAAGAAGAACTGAGTGTTCTTCTGATACTCCAGACCAAAGTCAACTGTACCTTAGACATATCTCAACACATGCTTTGTTGCTATCCAATGACATTTCTTTGGCTCCTGCATAAATCTGGCGAGATAGCTCACAGCAAAGCAAAGATCTGGTCTGGTATAAGTCAAGTAAATGAGACTCCCCACAAGTTGCCTGTAGTGAGTGCTTTTCTAAACGGTGATCTACAAGAAGAAGTGTACATGGCCCAACCTGAAGGGTTTGTAGACGAGCATCAACCACAGAAGGTATGTCGTCTGATAAAGTCTTTTTATGGACTCAAACAAGCACCTAGGGCATGGTATATAAAAATTTATGATCACCTATTGCAGCATGGATTCACTCGTAGCCCCTCAGATACAAATTTGTATATCAAGAAGGTAGGAATAGAGATTGTCATTCTGGTTTTGTACGTAGATGATCTTGTGATCACAGGAAGTTCTGACAATCTTATAGATGATGTAAAGAATGATCTGAAGAAATCCTTCGACATGACTGATTTGGGGCTACTTCACTATTGTCTTGGCTTAGAGATATGGCAGAAAAAGAATCATATCTTCGTCTCCCAGATGAAATATGCCAAGACACTCCTGGAAAAGTATGGGATGTCAGATTGTAAACCAATGTCCACACCTATGGAAAAAGATTTGCAACTATCTAGATTCCAGGATTCACCACAGGTAGATGGCACTCACTACAGGCAACTTGTGGGGAGTCTCATTTACTTGACTTATACCGGACCAGATCTTTTCTTTGCTGTGAGATATCTCGCCAGATTTATGCAGGAGCCGAAGAAATGTCACTAACAACAAATACATTAACAATGTATTAATGCGCTAACAACAACCATCGATGGCAATGATAACCCCCTACTTTCAGAACTTTATAGTTTAGTGCATTGATTACAATCGGGTCCATGCGTGTGGTTTGAAACACTTAGTAACTCATCTTGCAATTAGCATATTAACGCACAAGAGAGGAGACCACAATAGTGTTTCATGGAGCGCAACAAAAAGGACACCGTAAAAAAGATCTGGTGGTGGTAAATATAGGTCTATGTGAAAAGATCCCTCGTCATGTCTACACCTCCTGCACAGACCAAGGTGAGAGTTAGTTTATCTTTCTAAGTTTTATTCAGTTTCCATGTTTACTAAAACATGTAATTTCTAAACGAAGTCATTTTCTAGATTTAAAAGTGTGTTAGGTTTAAGGTTCATGTCTCAAATTTTCTAGTGTGCCAATGACCCAAGCTTTTGAACCACTGCTCTAATACCAAGTATAACGCTTGCTAAAACAACCCACTTGAGACCCAAGAACAACCAAGGATTAGTTAGGAAAAAATTATGGAATAATTTATTTTTTATTTAAAAGAATCTACAACTGGGTTTCAAGACTACAGTTATCACTAACATGTTCCAGAACAATTCTAATCCACTAGACAATGCTTTTCTCTTATAAAAATTATTAGATGTCACAAGGTTCCAAAAAATTGGGGTTAGAAAGTTCAATTAGGTTCAGAGGGTAGTTCCTCACCATACCCATTCTCTAACAAGCTTAAAGATTCAAATTTATTTTTCGCAAACTTAACTCATTCAAAAATTTCCTATACTACATGTGTTGGATAGGAAATTTCCTCACCTTTCCATTGATATAAATAAGTTCTCCTAACTCATATTTTTTGAGTTATGGGCCGACGGGCTTTGGGGTGAAAATTTTCCCCAAGAGCAGGCCCAGGGGTGAAAATTTGCCCCAAGGGTAGATCTACAGACCACAGGGAGAAAAATTTCCTGCAAGAGTAGGTGGGTTGGCGGGGGGTGCGGGAGAATTTTGGAAAATTTTGGACCCACACTGTCCACGAGTCCGTGAGGGACAGGCGGCACCTCTTAAGCCATGCGGGGAAAAGAGGGGCATCAGGAACATTTTGGAAAATTTCCCGCATGGGGTGAGAAGCCCACTTTGTGCTCGTGCACCTACGAGTCCACAAGGGACACGTGGCATCTCCTAAGTCAAAGTGGGGAAAGTGGGGTGGCGGGGAGAAAATTTGTTTAACATTCCAAAAGGCAACGAGGATAACATTTACCTGCACCTCCGCCGGCACCTCGTGATGCCACGTGGTAGCTCCTAATTGGCTGCAGGCTGGCAAGGAAAATTCAGAAAATTTTCCCAATTTTTTTCGAAACACAGAAAGGCAAAAAGGGAACTACTCCTCCGTTGATGCCTCGTAATGCAATGTGGCATCACCTGATTGGTTGTGGGCTGGCGAGGTGGCGGGGAAAACTTGGAAAAGTTTCCCAAATTTTTCTGGAAGCGTTAAGTTAAAAAAGGGATCCACCCCTCAATTGACACTTTTTGGTGCCACATGGCAGCCTCTGATTGGCTACAGGTTAGCGGGGTGGTGGGGAAAATTTGGAAAAATTTCCCAAAAAATTTTCGAAGTTCTAAGGGAAAGATTTGGGCCCGCGGGTCTGCCAAGGAATTTTTTCCCAAACTCTTTTTTTTTACGCCAGGTGAAGAAAAACTTCAGAAGACCATAAATTTTTATAAAGAGCTTGGTTTTGAGAAAATGAGGACTTTCTGGAAAGATCTCAACATCCTATTTACTCAGGAATCATTAGTTTTTGATTTTGATAAAGTTTAAGGGGTCAATTTATAGAAAATGATCTGCTGGATTTTACAGTGAAAATTGGTAAATTTTAACTTGTGAGAATTGTTCAATTTGATCTTCTTCCTCTCTCAACATATCAAATAGACATGCAGAATTATTTTTATGTGGATTTAAGAAATTTTTCAAGATTCAATTTTCTTGATTAATTTACAGTTTGAACATTTACATTTCTTGGTAGAAAAATGACTGTAACATGGTTTGAGCTCGATTTGCTAAGTTTTCTAAGAGATTCCTTAAGTTCTTTTAGCTTGGTTTTGGATTTTTTTGGCCTCATTAAGTCCATTTGATTATTTCATTTTCCTCTTATCTATTTGCAGGGTTATTTGAACATTTGATAAAGGAATTTTACAAAGTATACAGTGAATTGAAAGAAGTGTATACATTTACAGAACAAGAATTAATTATCTCTTTTTCCATGAAATAAAACATTAAATTCATTCCATGCTGGTCATAAATAGTTTTCTTTCTTTTAATCAAATATTAAAATAGGAATGCAGTTTCTATTCTTTCCAAAATCATATATTATAAACAAGGCAGAATAATACATTTTCTCCTCACGTGTTTCACTTTTCCACTTTCTAAATAGGGATTTCATAGTGCATGTTAAACACATATTTCTAATGGAAATAATATCGTATGAACAAGGAAAACACTTACATTAATTCAAATGAAACTCTTACAACCTCTTTTCCATTTGATTTCAAATTAAAGCATACAAAATACGTATCATTATTTCACATTCTTTCCAAAAAAGAATACAGAGTATAACTCTTTTACATTTCAAATTTCCACTTTCATTATCAATACAAAGTATCTCTCAATCACAATTAATAAATAGATCATCCACTTCAAAGTGGGAAGGGGCTACGATAAAATTTCATTACACAAGGGACTGTCAATCTGTCTTTATCTCAACTCCAGAACAATGACATACAGATTTTTCATTCTTCTAATTTGATCACAACAAGAGTAGGAGAATGGAAAAAGAGAAACCATCCTTCTTCATTGGCCCTCGAGCCCCAACCAAAATGCAATAAAATATGTGATCCAACTCATGGCAACAAAAGGATTCCACAAACACATAAGAAACAATTTCACAATAAAAATACAGTCCAAAATAGAATGTAGTTTACAACTACATTAAAATATGACAAACATTACCGAGACTTCATCAAGCAAGAAAAATGAGCAAGAAACTATGGGGGATGTTGCTTATGCCTCCCAATGGGGAAATGGGTATCACCACCCTAGAACAAACCACCAATATATATATATATATATATATATATCATTTTAAATCCATGACATGCCCTTATACCTTCCCCAAGTACCCCTTATTCCTCACATTTCATTATACCTCCCCAACCTCTTATAGCACCCCATAACAAGTAAAGAAATGCAAGCTATTTCTTTGTAAGGTGGAACCCAAATCCCAACTCCCTCCACCCTTATACCTCCCTAAAAAAAACTTTTGCCTCCCACAAAATGAACCCCATAGTCTTCTCCTACACCATTCCTAGGCCATCTACCCAAGTAGCCCACAAACAACCCAAAACATTCATACATTAACACATACAAGAGAATTTCAAGAGTCAAGCTCATTTACCTAATCCATGATGGAGTTGTTCCAAGTTCCAAAACAACAAGTTTTATCCCAATGCAAGCTAATTTAAAATAGCCAAGCAACTAAACATAAAATGAATATTTCCAAAAAAAAACTTCTTCAAAGTAAGAGCTCCCAAAACAACAAGAATATGCCCAAGAATAAAGTTTCTGACATATAAGCAAAATATTTGGCCCCCCAAAACAAGGCAAGGAAATTGAAATTTTATAGAATGTTTAAAGAGAAGAGGATGAGGTCAGATCCATGTAGGATGCCATATCACACATGTTCAACCCCAACCCAAAAGTCTAACTTCATTCTCCAATGTGTAATAAATAACCAAGTGAATAATATGACTAGTTTACTTACATACTCAAATAACCCACACCCCAAAGGACTGGTGGAAAACATGTAAGAAAAGTGCTAATAAAAACATTCAACTTGACTTACAAAAATGCATTATTTAGAAAGGCTGAATTTAACTCTCCAATATATAGTAAGGTTGGTATAATTACATTTAAGAGGCATGGGACAAGTTTAACTTGTCCCACAATATCTCCAAAATCAGTCTCTAAGGACAGGTTTCAAATTCCAAAGAAGATGGAGTGTTTCATAATTCTGATGAAACTTAAATTTACAATCTTTACACATCACTTACACATTTCTTACAACACTTTAATTTTTAGGCCAACAACTCTCATTAATTACTTTCTTCCCAGAAACTAGTTTGATTAATTAATTTTTTAACAATATGATTACTCACATTAATTAACACACCATTTAATAAATAATGAAGGGGTCAAACCACCATGATAAAATAAACACATCAACATTCAAACCAAGGAAAATGAAATAAAATGAATACACAAAACCCCTTGGTCAAATTTGAAAGGTTATCCCCCCCATGGGAATCCCTAACAACAATCAAACACACACAAACAAATACAAGTTTCCATGGTGACCTTGTTGAATTCAGGCTAGAATTGGCTCAGCGAATGTGGTTGAAATCCAATCCCTCGCATGTATGTTGTGATATTTTCAGAAAAACAAAAATGATCCTTGCCTTGGGCCATATCAGAACATTTCTATGAAGCATCTTCCTAGTGGGACAATCTGTAAGGATATTTGAATTGAACATTGATGAAACAATATCAACAATATCAATTTAAAGGTTACTTTAACAATGATGGTTGTCACAACTTTAATGATTAGAAAATGACTGAATTCCTAGATCTAGCTCACAATAGGAAAGCTATCACATGTAACTGAGTACTGGGAACATCCATACATGTAACTCCTGTCAAGTATGTACTATCAGTACCAAACTGATAGAAGTTTAGGATATAGAAATTCATCATGGAATTGAATCAATCAACTATTATAGGGGGAGAGGTCTAACATGTTCATAGCCCAACCATGATGGAAGGGGTTGTTGAAAAAGTGCCATAAGGAAGGAATAGAAAATTAAAGACAATTTCTGCTCATCAAGGAAGGATGTTATGTTTGTGGAGCCTATTTTCATGTTAGAGTGTTGGTACACCTTCTATGTGTTACACTCGGGTATTTTTAGCCGGCGGTCCCCGCTCACCGCTGAGCGGGTCAGGGGGGTTTGGGGGCGAAGCCCCCAAAGAAAATTTTCATGGGTGGTTTATTAACCCATGGGTAATGGGTAACCGTTATGAAACTATGCTTTTGGGCTTATATGGTTTTTCGGTCTTTTGACCCATTGTTTTGATACCCACGGTTTTTTGCCCTTGGTTTTGATACCCATGGTTTTGTATCAAACTGCTTAAGTAGTTGTCTATTAATATGGTCTTATGCATATGATAGATATACAAGCAAATGTATTGCAGATGTGTTTTGAATTCGGCTGTGAATTCTGTAGAGTTTGTTGAGCATAGCTCCAAACGGATCTGGGTATTGTATTGAGAGAGCGGTGGCTTGTAATAAAATCTGAGCAAGTGATTCTTGGTGGATGTAGCCCAAATTGGGGTGAACCATGTTAAATATTGTCTCTTTGTGTTGTGTTATTTTATTCTACAATTTTATTTGAGATCTGTAATAATTTCTGCATATTAGTTTCTACTGTTGCGATTCTGTGAGGGATTATTCCGCATATTTTATCCCTTATTTCCTAACAATTGGTATCAGAGCCTAGTTTAGTTTGCTGAAGTGTTGAATCATAGGGAAAGTTTTTAGCTTGAGTGGGAGCTATGGAAGATGAAGGAAGATCTAGGGTTGATAAATTCAATGGGTAGAATTTCAGACTTTGGAAGATGCAGATGGGAGATTACCTTTATCAGAAGGATCTTTATACTCCGTTGTCTGAGAAGGTGAACAAACCCTTGGGTATGACAAATGCGGAATGGGATTTGTTGGATTGGAAGGCACTTGGAACGATCCGACTGAGTCTTGCATCTTCAGTATTATTTAATGTTTCAAAGGAAAAGACTATAAAAGATCTAATGGATGCATTAGGGAAGTTGTATGAAAAACCCTCTGCCTTTAATAAGATATTTTTAATGAAAAAGTTGTTTAATATGAAGATGTCTGATAATAGTTCAATAGCAGATCATTTAAATGATTCCAATACGGTAGTGAATATGCTAGCTTCGGTTACAATAGAATTTGATGAAGAAGTTAGGGCTTTATTAATTCTGTGCTCTTTACATGAGAGTTAGAATAGCCTGGTAATGGCGGTAAGTAACTTGGTTCTAGCTAACTCAAAGTTGAAGTTTGAGGATGTTGTAGGGGTGATTCTAAGTGAGGAAATGTGAAGAAAAAGATCTGGGGAATATTCTACTCCAGGGAATGCTTTGACAGTGGAAACTAGAGGGAGACAGAAGAATAGAGGAAAGCGTGGAAAACCAAAAGATCGGGCAAGGTCAAAATCCAAGAACAAGATTGTATGCTGGAATTGTGGAAATCCTGGGCATGCAAAGAAGGACTGTTGGGAGCTTCGGGATAAGAAGAAACAACAAGAAGAAAACAAGGAGGCAAATGTGGCAATGGGTAATGTATGTCAGGATGCTTTGATTCTTTCTTTGCACAATATTACTGAATCTTGGGTTTTAGATTCATGGGCTTCTTTCCATGCTTCTCCACATAGGCATTATTTTGTTGATTATGTTCAAGGAGATTTTGGGCATGTTTTTCTTGGTGATGATGAGCCTTGCAACATAGTTGGAAAAGGTTCTGTTCAAGTTAAGATGCAGAATAGGAATACTTGGCTATTGAAGGATGTCAGACATGTGCCTACATTAAGACGAAATCTGATATCGGCAGGGCAGTTGGGAAGTGATGGTTGTATTGTGATATTTACAGCAGACTCTTGGAAGGTTACCAAGGGTGGTCTTGTGGTGGCAAGAGGTAAGAAGGTTAGAACCTTGTATTTAACCACTGATAGTACTAATGATTGTAGTCTTGTGGCTTCAGATGCAGATACAACATTATGGCACTATAGGCTCGGTCATATGAACCATAAGGGCATGAACATCATAAAGAAGAATTTTCCTGGATATACAGAAACAGGTTTTGATTTCTGTGAGAACTGCATATATGGGAAACAGAAGCGAGTAAGGTTTCTCAAGGTTGGACCTAAAAAGAAAGAGAGTAAGTTAGAGCTGGTGCATTCTGATGTGTGGGGGCCAGCTCAGGTATCATCTCTTGGGGGTTCAAGTTATTATGTTACTTTTATTGATGATGCAACAAGGAAAGTTTGGGTTTATTGTATTAGAAACAAATCTGATGTATTTGACACTTTTTTTAAATGGAAAGCCTTGGTAGAGAATGAAACAGGTCTTAAGCTAAAATGTCTCAGGTCAGATAATGGAGGGGAGTATTGCAGCAATGAATTTGATGATTACTTTTCTAAGAATGGAATCCGTAGGCAAAAGAAAGTTCTAGGAACTCCACAACAGAATGGGGTATCAGAAAGGATGAACAGAACAATAATGGAACGTGCTAGGAGCATGAGGTTACATGCAGGACTGCCTCTTTCTTTTTGGGCAGAAGCAGTGAGCACAGCTGTGTACTTGATAAACAGAGGACCCTCAAGTGCCTTGGATGGAGGCATACCTGAGGAGGCTTGGTATGGTAAGAAATTTGATTATTCATTTCTTAGAGTCTTTGGATGTGAGGTGTTTGTTCACATAGACAAGGATGATAAGACTAAGCTAGAGGCTAAATCAGAAAAATGTACTTTCATTGGTTATGGTGGTGATGACTTTGGATATAAATGTTGGAGTATTAAGGATAATAAAATTATTCGATCTAGGGATGTGGTCTTTAATGAGAAAGTCATGTATAAGCAGCAGTTGCAGGAAAACAGGGAAGAATCCAAGAAAGAATATGCAGCGGTAGAGGATCTTCCAGATGGGAAAGTGACACATGAATTAGTTCAAGAACCCCCTCAACAGGAACCCCAAACTCCTATATTGAGGAGGTCTTCTAGGGTAAGAAGAGAACCTGAACATTTTTCTCCTTCTCTTTATTATTTATTACTCACTGATAGTGGAGAACCAAAGAGATTTGATGAAGCAATGCAGGTAGATGATAGGAAGAAGTGGGAGCAAGCCATGGATGAGGAGCATCAGGCTCTCATGGAGAACCAGACATGGGATTTGATAAAGCTACCCAAAGGAAAAAGAGCATTACAGAATAAGTGGGTGTTTAGAGTCAAATAGGAAGAAGGAGGCAAGAAAAGATACAAGGCCCGGTTGGTGGTCAAGGGGTTTGCACAAAAAAAAGGTATAGATTTTGATGAGATTTTTTCTCCTGTAGTAAAAATGACTTCTATCAGAACTGTTCTTGGAATAGTGGTAGCAGAAGACTTGCACTTAGAACAGTTAGATGTAAAGACTGCATTTCTCCATGGCGATTTGGAGGAGGAGCTATATATGTAGTAGCCATAAGGATATGAAGTCAAAGGTAAAGAGGAGATGGTGTGCAAACTGAAGAAGAGCTTGTATGGCCTGAAACAAGCTCCACGTCAATGGTATAAGAAATTTGATAGCTTCATGAAAGAGCAAGGTTATATCAGATGTCATTATGACCATTGTGTGTATACAAAGAAATTTGAGGATGGAAGTTATATTATCCTGTGTTTGTATGTTGATGACATGCTGGTTGTAGGTAAAAACATGTAGGAAATAAAAGTACTCAAGAAGCAACTAAGTGAATCATTTTCTATGAAGGATTTGGGTGCAGCCAAACAAATCCTTGGTATGAGGATATCTCGGGATAGGAAGGAACGGAAGCTGAATTTATCTCAGGAAGAATACATTAAGAAGGTCTTGGAGAGGTTTAATATGCAGGATGCTAAACCGGTTGGGACTCCTTGGCAGGCCAGTTCAAGTTATCAAAGGAGCAGTGTCCCAAGACAAAGCAGGAAAGAAACCAAATGTCCAAGGTACCTTACCTCATCAGCAGTTGGCAATTTGATGTAATGCTATGGGTGTGCACTAGGCCTGGTAATTCCTCATGCAGTGGGGAGCTGGGGAGTAATTAATGAGTGATCCAGGTAAAGAGCATTAGCAAGCAATAAAGTGGATCCTTCGGTATTGAGAAGGGACCATGGGGACAGTTTTGTGCTACAGTGGATCAAACACCACTTTACGTGGCTATGTAGATTCAGATATGGCTGGAGATGTAGACAGCAGTAGGAGCATGACAGGTTCTATTTACACTGTAGGTCGCACAGCAGTGAGCTAGATTTCATGACTATAGAAGCTGGTGGCTTTGTCAACCACGGAGGTTGAGTATATTGCTGCAACAGAGGCAATAAAAGAGATGATTTGGTTACAACAATTTCTTAAGGATTTGGGGCATAAGCAGGAGGAATGTAAGCTGCATAGTGATAGTCAGAGTGTTATACACCTAGCTAAGAACTCTGCTTTCCACTCCAGGATGAAGCATATACAGTTGAGATATACGCTTCATTAGAGGAAAACTTGGAGGAGATATTTGAAGTTGGAGATGATTCATACCAATCAAAATCCTGCAGACATGATGACCAAGGTGGTCACAAGGGAAAAAATAAAGTTGTGTTCAGCTTTGGTTGGTCTTCACAGAAACTAGTGAAAGGGTTGAGAAGCTTGCTCAGAGGAAAACTAGTCTCCAAGTGGGAGATTGTTAGGTTGTGGAGCCTGTTTTCATGTGTGAAAGTGTTGAAGAATGTACACTAAGAGTACTATAAACTTTTCATGTATCCTCACCGGGGTTCGGGGGCACAGCCCCCGAAAAAAAAAAATTAGGCATAAAATTTTTTTGGCCTCGAAAACTGCACCCGACATATCGGGAAACGTGCTTTTCTCATATGGGTGAGTTTTTTGACCCATAGGTTTATGGGACGGATTTTTCCCATTTTTGATACCCACGGTTTTGTAAAACTGGTTAAGCAGTTGTCTATTTATATGGTCTTATGCATATGATAGATGAACAAGCAAATATATTGCAGATGTGTTTTGAATTCGGCTGTGAATTCTGTAGAGTTTGTTGAGCATAGCTCCAAACGGATCTGGGTATTGTATTGAGAGAGTGGTGGCTTGTAATAAAATCTAAGAAAGTGATTCTTGGTGGACGTAGCCCAAATTGGGTGAACCATGTTAAATACTGTCTATTTATGTTGTGTTATTTTATTCTGCAATTTTATTTGAGATCTGTAATAATTTATGCATATTATTTTCTACTATTGCGATTCTGTGAGGGATTATTCCGCATATTTTATCCCTTATTTCGTAACAAGGGTGTCAAAGGGAAGTGGGCACTACAACTTGTTAATATTTTCAAGTGCTTGTGGACTATGAATAATGACTATGTCATTTACAACTACCAAAAATATTGTCAAGTGGTTTGAAATTTTGCATTACTACTACTAGTTTAACCTTTAAATATACATCAACTGATTAAACATCCAACAATATCCTTATTCAGATTATCACACACTAAATTTCTATTGCTATAGAATCTCAAAAATACTTATGTTCTTGTTGATTGGGAATCTAGTAAGTCATTGTATATATATTCATAGACTATTACAAGGAATTTTTATACACATTAATTAGGAATAAGATTTTTGGTGTTTCATCCTAAATGTAGTAATTATCATCCTTTTATGTAATTTGAATCAAATTAATTATACTTTAGGTAAATATGATATATTATAGATAAAATTGCAAGAGACTATACTTTTTAATTGTATAAACTACAAAATCTTATGTAAATATGATATATTCTACTCAATCACTTATTGAATGCACATAAAAATATAGACATGGTAAAATAAGGAGTAAATGCATGTACTAGATAGATTTTTATACTATTAACGTAACATCTTAAGTGACACAAACCCTAACATCAAAACCATAGTGAAAGTTATGGCTACTGATATAAATATGAAATTTGTCCAAACTCATATCGTAAAGGGGATTCTATCAAACCCTAAAAGAAAAAATGAAACTTTAAAGGGTTAGGTAAAATAAGTGGATTGAAGAGAATGTCTTGACTATTAAAGATTTTAGTTCCTAAATAATTAATACAAATTATATTTTAGAATTAGATTGAAATATAGTAATATTAGATATAAATTACATTGAAATGGAAAATTTTATTTTTAAGTTAGTTAAATTCAAAAGAGTTTATGTGTGAGCATGACTAAGGAAATCCCAACCTAATTATAATGTTGATGATTTATTATGTTGATGACTAAAACTATAGATATAAAATCATAATAGACTTCATTGTAGATGGGACCCATGGGCGATAAGAAAGGGCCCAGAAAGGGTAGTTAGAGGGTGGAAATATTTTATACTCAAATGGAATGTTATCTTGGTAAACGTCTTGATATTCTAAAAATTAATTAGAGAAGTGTTATCACCAAATCACAGCACCCCTATGTTTATACAAGCGCAGATGCTTGAACTCACGGTGTGATTGGATAACATGGGTACTATCTCCAAGCTGTGGGATTTACTACTTGAGATAGACCTCCAGAGAAAGCTGGTTCTTGCTCCTAAACTACCTGCCACAATCTACTCTAATGCAGGGGAAACTAACTATTCTAATCTAAATTTCTAAGGGACCAGGGAGAGAGAATGCATGAAATGAAATCCTACACTAAAATGGTGATACACCAGAAAAGGAGGGTGTGAGAGCAGTCTCCAAATGCGTGAAATACAGAAGCAAAGTGCACACTAGAAGAGGTGATGACAGTTCTCCATAATCTACCAAAACGCATTCACAACAATATTTCAAACATACACAATGATAATGGATCCCTACATGAATATAATAATAGACACAATGTTCTTGTAAGGAAGAGTTGAAGGGGCAAAAGA